>WMKJ01000042.1:0-103828 GCA_009733715.1 Herpomyces periplanetae | reverse complement strand
TTACGGCGGAAATGGGTCAAATCCACGGGGTTAGCACGCTGTGATTGAATCGTAGATAATCTTGAAATTATAAAAATTGGCCAGGTTCTGCGGGACGGGTGGGGCGATTTGGATACCTCTGAATAAAACTTTGGCTTCAAATGTAATATTTTTTCGCAAACGCGCTAAGCTGAGCCGTTTCGGCACCGAACTGAGAGGGGGGTGATAATGGGAAGGGGTTACTACTGCCTGGACATAGTTGTCTTGATTGCGGGGCTGGGCGGGGTGATTCTTATGTTCATGTAGTTTTGCGGGAATTCATTTACGCGGTAGACTGGTTCATGATTGTTTTACACTCGCGGGAGAGTGAATGGGAAGAAAAAATTCAGTATATGATTGATCAAGCTACTATGTGTGTATAGCTGTACAACGTAGGCTCAGGGGGGTGACCCGGTAAAACTAGTGGATCACGACAGGGCGATGATGGTGTATACATTACTTCAAAGGTCAACTTGAAGATTTATGAGAAAGACAATGAAGGTATTAAATTTAAGATCGTCCCAACGGCTCGGAATGTGGGCATGAAAGCATTCATGATAATAGAAGAAGAGTGACGTGAAGGGGTACTGGACAAAAGAGCAGATTTACTGCTTTGCCATGCACTGTTTAACCCAAAAGCCGCACTCCCAGCCGAGTTCCTCTTGTTCAAGACGTCGCCAAGCACGATGCATTCGAAGACCGATTTTGTGCTCTTCGTTTCTGATTTCATCAAGTTCAGCATGCAACTGTTTTGACAAGGCAGTTAGTGAACGCATTGTTTTGAGGTCAGTGACAAGAGGGTTGTTAGGTTGAAGTGAATCGATTTCGCGCCTTTTGCGATGAATAGCCTCACGACGAGACTCGAGATCGTGTAAATGAGATTCAAGCATGGCCAAATTGGCATTTGACGGAAGAGCGGGGGATCGTCTGGCTAAGTCACTAAATAGATCGGTAGTGTCTGGTCTCAGTCGGGAAGTAGTAGTGCATGTGTAGTTAAAGGTGGACGCAGAACTGGACAAATTGGTAGTGGGATGTTGATTGATTGACGAGGAAGATGAAGTGGTAGATGAAGACGAGGAGTCCAGCTGGTACTGTGAGGAAATGGATAGATGAGACGAAGAATTTGACGGATGCAACATCAGGGGAGGTAAGGCAAAAATTTGGGGAAGAGATTTATCCAAGTCTGGAGCGGTTGACGAAACAGAAGGAAAGGAAGGATGAGCACGGGAAGAGGATATTGAGTTATCTCGATCATGGGACAAACTTCGAGCAGCGCGAAATAAACGCTTGGCTATAGCAGGGACTTTTTCAAGTTTCCCCGAGATGAATTGAGCTTTGTGAGTTGGACGATACTTCCTAGAGCGATGGCGGTGAACTCGGCGAGAATTGGGGGTGTCATCATAATAGTAAGGCATGGTGTGTGGTGGTGGTGGAGGTGGTGGTGGTATGGGAGGCAATGAAGGAGAAAGTGATGGGGATAGAGATGAAGAAGGTGAAGGTAAAGGTAATGGGGGCAGAGGTGGTGCTTCACGACGAAGTGAATGAGATTGTGGAATAGTTGAAGGGGAAGGTTGGTAAGTGGAAGTTGCAACGTCTTCGTGAGTTTGAATAAAATTGTCAGTAGGATTAAGTCGTAGAGGATTGGTTCGAATTATATGTGAATGATTGTGCGGTGGTGGAGGGGGAGGTGGTGGAGGTGGTGGTAAAGGTAAAGATGATATTGAATTAGGCATTTTTGCCGGAACGATGAAAGCGGTAACTAAATATATCAAGTGGGGAGAGAGGAGACGTGAGAGAGGAGAAAGATGGAGGGGAAGAATAGGAATAGTAAAAGAATTTTGACGGAGAAAGTGGAAGCTAAACCGCGGATATCTTGATGAACGGAAAGTGAAGGGGCAAAGGTGCGTAGTTGGGAACAACTAAATGATAGAGAAGAGAATGATAAAGGCAAAGAGAAGAGTTGCGTAAAGACTTTCGGATTAAATGAGAGGGGAAAAGATGCGCTTATGATTAAGCGGGAAAGATATGGGCACGAACCAGGCTATTGAAGTGAGATCAGAGAAAAAAAATGCGGGAAAACGACTGTAATAAGTAGAAGAGAGGACATTAGAAAAAGAATGGATTGACAGTGACTGACCATAGAAACCATTTGAATGGACAAGGGAGAAGAGAATCTAAATGACGTCAGTTATTGGTCAAGAGGAGAATATCCTGGTATAATCAGTGGAGGTAGTCGTGGTGATGATAATACTGATGGGTAGAAAAAAAGAGCGGCGAAGTAAGGTTGAAGAGACAAGGGAATAAAAGTGCATAAGAAACAAGTTGGAAGACTATCCCAAACTAGGTAGGGCAGGGAACATGGAAAGAGCGCGAGAGTGTATTTCCTATTCGGGAAATCTCGATGTAAGGCTATTTTGTTGAGATGCTACACAGGGCTGAGCTGCAGGTACCAGAATTACGAGGAAGTCACGATCGTAGTACTTTCCTCTCTTCCCTCTTCGTTTTTCACTTTTTTTAGCTGTTCATTTGGTTTGCGTTGAATGCAATAGTTCGAAGTTTTCGTAGCTTTTTTTGCCCCTTCTTTTCTTCGACTTTTTACTTCCCTGGTGTTCTCCTGCATTGCACCCGGCTATTTCCCTTATCTCCCCCCTCCTTCTCCCTTCTCCTTGCCTTGAGACATTGCTGTAATATTCCCCAATCATCCATTTCCTTTGGTTTAATCCTACTTGCTCCTGCGTTTCGTAAGCTCATTCTACGCTTCTCCTTAGCTTGTCTGGTCGTCATCCACTTCTGCTAGATTCTCCCTTTCATACTTCTTATATTGCTGCCATTCTCCTGTACTTCATTCTTACACACTCACAACTCCCACTACTTTAATCAAACCCCTCCCCATCCGTCCAAGTCTCAGTGTTGTTCATGTTCGTCAGTGCAGCAATCCGTCGCACAATTGTTCCATAATTTACGCCTAAAAGTCTCACCTACGACTTTTCCTCGCTTATATCGCCTCGTGTATATCGTACCTACGTGCATGCGTCAATTTGTACTTAATTATGCCCGATTTGTCGCTCTTTTAGATCCACTTCTTCTCACCCTTCACCTTCACTATTGTAATCTCATCCACTTACTCTGTTCTTACCATATTTTCTCTCATCGTTACTTTGTTTCAACGTACAATTGTCCTTTGGAATGGACTCCTCCACTGCTTCCCCTCCTTTTTCCAAACCCAACTAATTTTGCTCTCTCTAACATATGTGCCCTTCACTTTCTAACCTATGGGGAAACTCTCTTCCAAACAATGTGTCTGCTCTCCTTCGGTTTAGCCTTTTAACGACCTACACTCATTATTACTACCTTTACGTGAAATTTATTTTACCACTTTTCTCCTGCTACTCAACTTGCTCTAATATTGCTATTCCTTAATTTTGTTGCGTTATACGTCACTTTCATCTTGCTAGCTGTCATTTTACATTACTTGACTTTCTCAATCTCCTTTCGTTTTCTCGTTACAGCTATCCCCCCACCCTATAATCTCCATGCTAGCTTTATTCAATCAATCCTTTCTTTTATCCAACTTGACCAACCCAGTTCATTCACTTATCCCCTTTCTATTCTCTTATCATCAGTTAATCTATCAACTCTTACCTTTTCCCTACACCTCTTTACTCTCATATAAACTGTCATAATCTTACCTTTCCTTGTTTTTCTTAAAACGTATTTTTCTTTAGAACTATGTATTAATCTATTTTTCCAGGTTATCACTCTTAGCGTAACGTTTATATACTTTTATTCGCACGGTGAACCTGTCTCTCTCCTTTTCCGGGAAATTCTTCCCATCTCTCACAAATCGTGTTAACTGCCTGGCCATTCTTCGCTCCCTCGCATTCCAACATAATAATCCACCTACTTGCACCTCTGCCTCTGCTTCTATCATTGTTTTGCTTTTTTGAACTTTCACACTGCATCCCCTTGAAACACTTCACCATTTCTGTTACTTGTCTAAAAAGTCACCTTACACTACCTGCCTGAATGAGCCAATCAATCTTAATCACCGCTCGTGTATGCCACACCGCTCTGTATAGTGTCCATTTCTTTTACTTTTCTTCGTAAACTATGTGTTAACTATGCGCACGTATACTTATCAGGAGTTTATACTCAACCACTTATCCTTTCTCGCTCTTCTCCCCCCTTGTTAACTTAGTGTGCAACAACCCCATTCGTGTAGCATACTTGTTTACGTACACCATTTTTCGAAAAACTCGTTATCTCCATTTATCTCTCCCTTCCTTTCCTCTTTATATCACTTAACGAAGCCAAAACTTAGTTACACTACGAAGCCTTTTTTGCATTCGTCAAACTTTCCCTTCCCCCCCGTTCACTATCCATTCCTCCCTATAGACATGTACCCTCCAAACAAGCATTTAAAATTTGCCCACACCCATGCTCTTGAATATCCTTCATTCGCTTGTCTCATCTTTACAATTCATACTCATTAATATGTCACTCTTTCTCCAAATATTAATTCCCTACTTTGTCATACGGCTTTATAAACACTTGCGAATGTGTCCGTGTATTATTTTACTATATTATCACTGTTTCGCTGGGCTAGATCTGCGTTCTCGTCACAGGGCTCGTGACGCTATCCATCGTTAATCGTTGATTGCAACAAACCAAGTCAAACCAATCCGTACAACTTGATTCCTCTCGTAGCTTCCCGTACTACAGTTTCTCGCACATCATTTCAGTAAACAATAAAAACATCTTTACTCATGTTTACCTCTCTTATCCGTGATTAACCAAACCCAATCATTTATATCCATTCCTACGCTAGCTACCTTTAAAATTTCCACACTCATTTATTCATTCACTTCTCCATAAAAGTACTACTAGTCCCACTACTCAAGTTGTATGTATAAATTGACCTAGTCCTTAATGTCTTCGCCTCAGACGTATTACATTGGCATAGACGTCGGAACAAGCAGCGCAAGAGCCTGTATACTGGCCGACAGTGGCGAGATAGTGAGCTTGGCTGAAAGTTCAATTAAAACGTGGAAATCTTCAACCATTCACTACGTTCGTTGACTCATTTTTATAAACCCTCGTAATACACTTGAAATATGTTTGATTCGTAACCTACACTTAACAATCCTAATGTACATTTTGTATAGGAGCAATCTACTCAGGACATCTGGAAAAGCGTATGCCAATGTGTTGCTAACGCCATTCAGGGCACAGGCTCAAGTGAATACAATCAACCTGTTGATCCAGACAAAATCTCCGGAATCGGATTTGATGCTACATGCTCCTTGGCAGTTTTTGATACACAAAATAGTCAACCAGTATGTGTTACTCCTCCAAAGTTTACTGACGCATCGGATAATGTACGTAATGTAATACTATGGCTAGATCATCGAGCCTCTGAAGAAACAGACATTATCAATTCCACCCATCATGAAGCTCTTCGTTACGTAGGTGGAAAAATGAACATTGAAATGGAGCTACCCAAAATACTTTGGTTGAAGCGCAACATGCCATCCGAATTATTCAATCATTGTAAATTCTTCGATCTCACGGACGCCTTAACCTTTCTTGCAACCGACGGGTGTGAAAATAGATCATTTTGTAGCGTTGTTTGCAAACAAGCCTTCATTCCGAAGAATGATAACGGCAATATAACCGGATGGCAATCAGATCTATTATCAGCTATTAATTTGTCTGAATTGTGCACAAACTCTTTTTCACGGTTAGGAAGTGTAAGTTTTCTCAATTCCCCAATCTCTTCTCATTATTCTCCTCCCCCAGGCTTTTCAACAGGTCATTTATACACTACCCATACAATTAAGCTTATCAACAAAACTAGACGCAAACCCTCACCACGGCAGGTCAATTTATCGGTTACCTATGTCCACTAGCTGCTAAATCTATGGGTCTTCCCACTGGGATTCCCGTTGGCTCGGGAGTGATAGATGCGTATGCTGGCTGGATTGGTACTGTCGGCGCTAACCTACAAGATACACCAAAAAATTCTCAAAGGGATATTTCGAGCGCATTCTATAGACTAGCTGCCGTTGCTGGTACTTCAACATGCCATCTTGCCATGTCACCCAAACCAATTTTTGTTCCCGGTGTTTGGGGCCCATATTGTGACATTATCATTCCTGACTTCTGGATGGCAGAAGGTGGTCAAAGTGCTACGGGTGAACTTTTGCGGTTTTTTATCGAAAATCATCCAGCATTTACACGAGTTAATTCTATAGTCAAAACTAATAACCAATCCGTGTTCGATTACCTTAACGAAAAACTCGATATTATGTTACACGAGCATAAAGCAAGCGGGAAAAGAGGAAACTTTTTGGCCGTACTAACTCGTGATTTATTCGTGTATCCCGATGTATTTGCCAACCGGTCTCCGTTATCTGACTCTCGAATGAGTGGAATGATTTGTGGAATAACCCCAGACGTCAGTGAAAATAACATGGCTTTAATTTACCTAGCTGCAATGGAAGCTATTGCCTTTCAAACTCGACAAATTATTAGTCGTATGAACCAGCGTGGGCATCAGATTAATACTATATTCATGTCTGGTTCGCTTGCCATGAATAAAACTTTGATTAACCTCATTGCATCCGTTTGTTGTATGCCTGTTGTGATTCCTTATTACGTTAAAGCTTCCGTAGTAATTGGTGCCGCAATGCTGGGTGCGCGAGCCGCCGCAACATCTCCTGACTCCCTCGGTAGTTCGTCCGGACTACTTGAAACAAATCTATGGAATATAATGCAACGTTTGACCAAGACTGGCCATACTGTTCAACCGACCGCTAATGAGGCGGAATTGCTATTTCTTGATACTAAGTATGAAATCTTTGAGAGTATGTGTCATGATCAAATTTCATGGCGAGGTAAAATGGATGAAGCATTAAACCGTGTATAAATTGATCAAAACTTTGACCATAACCCTAACCTGAATCCATTCACCATGTATACAATACACACGACAACTGTTTCACTTTCATACACGTTGATAATATATTGCTTATTACGGGACATAATTTTGCTATGTCTTCCTCGACCATTCACGCTCCATTCTTTTTGCAACTGTCGTTAACATGAACTTACTTTTTGTTCTCTAGAAACTGACAATGCTTGTTTTCACTTTACCAAAATTAATCATTCGTTTCTTCAAGGAAAAGTTAACATGTGTTTCATTAACCTTATCTACACTCTATAAATTAATTACCAATAAAAAGTCTTTTGGACCGCTAACTACGTAAATCTCACACTATCACATAGAATTACTGATCATTTTAACGAAGGATAAAGCTACCCCAAGGGTAAGAAAGATAATGAATATTGTATGTGATTAATGCTCGTTGCTTTGTTAAAATATGGGTCATGGTATAAACAAAGTTTGCGGTTCCTTAACGTTAATGAGTGAACACTGACAGGAGATGTTTCCAAGAGTCAACGTTATAACTAAATTGTCCGGGTTAAAAGAGAAGGGTAAGTATGCCCGAATATTATGTTATGGACTAAGTTAATACGAACGGAAGTACAAGATTGGGGTAGGTTAACCGACGATACTATGCTTTCGTACAAGTTTGCCCGGCAGCGGATTTGTGTGAGAATACGAGTAGAGACACTGCGTAGTTTTGAGTTTTTCGGAAGATACGGATTCTCCGAGATGTGTGGAATGAGCAAGGAAAAAAATTACTAGAAGGAATACTCCAGGGGGTCAAACTACGATCCCGATGTAGTTAGCCCATATGCAAGGGAATGTTAAGTGTTTCATCATTTGTTTAGTTCAATAACATCAAACGGTTAGCCCACGTTTCACAATTTACCCCTGGCATACACCTATAGGTTAAATCGAATAATCTCGCATATGAATATGTGTATTCTTTACGTTAAACAATAAGAATAGATCGTTTCATTGTACACAGGGATTCAATAAGCCCGTAATCAACGAACGATTTAAAACTTTGTTAATTTATGCTATGGCCAATACTGGGGATTCAAGAGTCGGATTCCGAACAATCACCACAGGTGAAGTCTTATCAAGACCTAAGCTTAGATTGAACCAATTTTATATGCGTGCCCGTTCTCTTTCTTATTATCCCAGCAAGTTACACAAATATCATGGACTTTTCCTTGTATATATAACAGGGACACAGTCGGTTAAGCGTCGAAGAAAAGATTTACTCTTACATTTTGTGCAACCAGCTAACGAGTTACTTGCACTTACACACAATTACCTTTATAAAGTGGGCAACGTGTAAATTTTCTGCGCTGCGTTCACTTGCCTTATTTATAATAAGTTTGGAAGCTAATGCTAGCGTTGGCGGTTTACTCTTCGTGTTTTAACCATTTATTCACTCATTCACTGATCATTTAGACTTGTGTTGTCCACCTCAGTACAGGTTACGCAGACGGGTACTAACATAAGGACCACGATTTACAAACGCTTCCTTAAAGCAGTTATTATTCTACTAAACCTTTCCATAACAAACGGACTTAGGCTATACAATCGTATCCTACTTTTCTTCATCGAATTTGGAACCATGATGTTAACTTTACGAAGCGGGTCACTTTCCGTTTCCATTTTCGCATCGCTTCTCGTAACACTTTTGTTTACGGTTTCGCAGGTAGCCGCACATGGCAAAATAATTTCACCGCCAGCACGCACCGTAGGAATTCGTATGATGCAAGTGTGTGGTGCACCGGCAGTTAATGCATTCCGGCAAGACGATACGGCTCCACTGGAAAATATACCGTTAACGCAAGCAACTTCTCAATGTAATGTTTTCGTGTGTGGAGGTACTCAACTCGAGGATAATTTAGATCGAATACAACGTTTTCGACCTGGTCAACTTATTCGTGTACGCGCTGCATTACCCATACCTCATGCTGGGCCCATGAATGTTAGCATAATTAATCCAATAATGAACCGACCCTTGTATACACCCCTTATTGAAGATATGAACTATGCTGATGAGTTCGCGAGACCTTTGCCAGCTAATAATACCCTCTTTTCAGTTCGTATCCCCAATGATCCTACTCTTAGTCAGTCTTGCGCACGCCCTGGCATGTGTACTTTACAATGGTTTTGGTTTGGTACAAGGGCTAAACAGTCTTACGAAAATTGCATTGACTTTGTTGTATGAGCATAGAACAATCACTCGAATTGCATGTCGCTGCTTTAAATCCTTGTTAGATAAACGAACTGGTTACGTTAGGTTATTTGGGTACACAACTGAAATTTATTAGCATATACTTACGCATCATTGGGTATTGTGATAACCAGATCTTCCCTATATTGCCGGCCAAACGTTGGTTATGCTTTTGTAAAACATTTACTGGATATCCATCTCTTGTAATTGTGTTAAATAAAAAAATTCTTAAGTACCAATTTTACAGGGCAAGAATCATTACTCTTTTAGGCAATTGTTCCGTTCCGTCTCAACATTTTATCAAAAAATCTCCGAATTCTCCGAAAGCCCTTCTCAACAAACCCGTTAGATAAACGGTGTACAACTAAACACCGTTTGATCTCCTGTTGGCAGTTTCCTCGAGGCTGCACGTGACACTTGATGAATGTCAGGTTAACCGATGAGCATGTGTACGGGCAGCGTGACGCGCAGTATTGTAATAGGTAACTATTTGTAGTGATTACGAAAATTATAAAAGTTGTAAAAATTTTAAAAAGATACTCAAGGAAACTTGTGGAATCGACGGTTGAAGGGAGACAGTATCCAAATGATATGACATACGGTAGTCGTAAGCCAGTTGTTTACGGATGCCGAAGGCTACATTCTGGCTACACTTCGGGTACATTATCTGCATGGACAAAGGTGATCGACGGAACACCGTCTCCACGAACATCTCAAGTTACCGATTTTGAGCTAAATGATAAAAAGAGGACATTAGAATCGGCTACACAACATAAGACAGAATTATTGAATAAGGACGAATTATCCGATCTATCAGAGTCGGATCATACATTGCAGTATGATTCTCGATTAATCGAAACTCCGGTCAAATCACCCTCCAAAGTAACAACAGATGGAATAACTAAAGGTCTACTCAGTCTGGAATTGAATCAAGAACCAGTTCCATCGCATAGTCTGGATAGGTTACTGTCAATATCCCTTGATCCAGAAGATAAAAATGTACCAATATCCTTTGATGAGTGGAGTAAACGTCTTGTCGAACATTTGGATATTGAAAAAATAGCCGAAGCGTCGTACGGAGAAGTGTACCGCCTTTCACTACGAGAAAATATTCAAGGATTAAGCAAATCTGACGAAAGTGTGTTAAAAGCATTGGCGTTACAACCAGATTCTGCATCACCAATAAATGCAGAAGATAAATCAGCAACGCTCAATCAGATTGTTAATTCACATTCACCCGAACTAAGCGATGTGTCCAACGTATTGTGCGAAGTTCGCTTACTTCAACGACTTACTGAAATTCCCGGATTCACTAATTTTCGAGATGTTCACATTGTCAAGGGCCCATTATCACCCGAATTTCTTAGTGCCTGGCACAAGTATAACGATAAAAATTACGCATCTTACGATTCGTCTGTATCATGTATTGCGCCTAGTCATTCATCTGATCAGTTATGGGCTATTATCGAAATGCAAGACGCAGGTACGGATTTAGAACACTTTCAAATACCGGATGTTTGGGCACTCTGGGACATATTCTGGAGTGTTGTTTTAGCTTTAGCACGAGCGGAACAAGAAGCAAAATTCGAACATCGTGATCTACATCTTGGAAATATTTGTTGTATGTCAAAATCACGGGGAATTGGAGGTCTAGCGGATCCGATTATTCACCTGGATTCATCAAATCGTACGCTACACTTTACAGATCTGCAGGTTACAATTATTGACTATACGTTATCACGCGCCGAACTAACGGATTCCGTATGCCAATCTGAGCCTGAAGTTTTGTATTTTGATTTAAACGCTGACCCTGCCATTTTCGAAGGTGATGCTTAAGAAAATTATCAGTACGAGATTTACCGGTATATGCGATCAGCCATGTACTTTGACAATCCTCTAGAAAAGTTAACGTTGCGAAAAAAGACTCGTATAGGAAATAAATCTGGCGATACATGTGATACTTTGTTACCACAGAAAGCATTAAAAACAGGTCGAACGTGGCGTGGTTTTCATCCCCAGACTAACTTGATCTGGTTACATTTTGTGCTATACGAACTGTTGAACCAGTGCCCCATTTTGCCGGAACATGCAAGTTCAGCTTCACGGCAAAATGTATTGGAAGTTGACCCTTTAATTGATCATAAAGAAGCAAATTCAATGGGTAAAAAGGGTTGCCCTGAACCCCAGGATAAACAAGCTGATACTTGCTCATCAACGTCCAATATTAAAGGTGAGAACCCGCTTATATCTAGCAAGGAAATTCTTGACGTGGCGAATTTAATGAAGCGTATTCGCGGCACTCAGAATCCACAGAAGATTTTGAATCATGGAAATTCCCTGTTAAAGATTTTGAATCATGTCAACGAACGTTTAGATCCACGTTCGTATAAGCCCATCCAATCTGCACATAGACCCTTACGAACTTCCCGAAGAGTAGTACAAAACCAACAACACATCGACTCTCTAAAATTTCCCGAATTGTTTTGTACGCAGGACCTCGTTATATGGGCACTGCAGCGAGGTTGGCTTCGTGACTCTGATACTGATTAACTTAATCGTACTGATTACCAGGTTAGGTTTTACTTTGACTTCATAAATAAATGTCCCATTTCTTTACGTTTTGTAACACCTTTGCCCACATATTTTTTAAGAAGTGATTTGGTTTATCATTCAATGTATGGTAATTTGTGTGCTATTTTCAACGCTACTTATGTATGATTCAATCTTGCGTATGAGAAATATGATTCCTTTTCTTATATTATATACACATGTATATGGGAGCAAGAATTCCGATGTAGTCAAGCCAAGTTTGCCATACGTTTATGTCCGTTGGGCAGAATGATAGTTTGGCATTAAAAATACGGTGGACTTTGAAAAATCTGCCGTATCAACTTAATCTTAGTACATGTATAAACTTGATAATAACATCATCTACTACGTAGGGGATATAGGTACGAGATGCTTGGAATCATGTTCCGAAAACTTGTTTACATAGGATTAGTGTTGTAATTAATCCAAAAACCGACATAGTGATGGGAAAACGTGTCGGAAACGTCAGTGACCATAAAAGACTACCCACGGAAATTTCCAAAATCCGAGCAATAAGGCGACGAACTCGTCGGGAAAATGGTGAAGCCAATGATATACATGGGACGGTCACAAAGAGGGATTTGATTGAATCGACAGGTTCTCCACTCAAAGTTGATTCTTCCTCAGGCAATGAATATTCTGGAGCATGATAGTTCAACAATTTATAGAGTTGAATATTTGCTGATAAACTCACGGGGCGATGATCTGACGTTGGCTGAATACGTAGGCACTTATAACCAAATACACTAATGAAATTTTGGGGTAAATAAAGTATTCTATCACACCATGAGGGATTTTTATGAAAGTTCCAATAAAGTTTATCGGAAACATATGTGTAGTTATCCAATGTGCTAGAATCTGTGCATGATAATAATTGTGTATCAGCATCGGACTGGAGACTTGACAAGATATTTTCCCGAGTATTTATCCAATCGGTCCAGGTAATATTTTTGCGTTGGGCATATGGAACTCGCTTCACCAATAACTTTGGGGCATTAGCACAATTTACATCCCTTGTACAATCAGTTGTACGAGGGCTGCGAATCCAGTGAAGATGAAACTGATATTTGTATGTGGGGGGAAATTCGATCTTTTGTTCAGTTAGTGCATGAAATGTCCGACCTGCTCTACGCTCTTTTGTTAATTGATCATTAATCAAAAGTTCCTTCAAGTATGGAATATGTTCAAAAATACTAGTGCAAGTTTTGTTACCAGAGTTATTAACTTGTGTTTGAGCTATAGTTTTATTATCATAAATTCCCTCTTCGCAATTGGTATCATGGATTGGATTAAGTTTTTTTTCTAGTCCAATTGGATCCGTAGGAGGCCAATTGGCAGTTCTGTAATTCATGTCCCCAAGAACGAAAAGCACTTGAAATATCTTTGACGTATTCGGGGATGTTATTGCATTTTCACGTGGTATTAAACTTGGATCAGAAACCTCATCTTTGCAAAATTGATGATCAATTATGACGCTCTGGCTTGTACCAAAACTAGTGGGTTGGTACATTCCAGAATTCTGGTTCAAATGGTATCCATTATAGCAAATATAGTTACTGGGTAATGGTTCAGTACACTCCGTAGTATCCGGGGAAAAGGTGTGTATAGGATTATGAAAACAGGTTGTGTTTTCACTGAAGTTATCATCGTTAGGTTGGGCTCTAAGTAAAGAGTGCAGCTCATCTGAATTTTTTAAGTTTGTTTTTTTGTTGGATAGTTGAGATGGGCAATAATTTGATGCGTTTTGGTTAACAGTAAAAGTTGAATGTGAGGTCGACGCTTGATTTGACAGGCTTGACGGGCGGCTCTTGAGAGATTTCATGAGCGAAGGGTCAGGCGTAAAAACGAGATAACGTTGAATAATTTCCCAATTATAATTACGCTGCTTAACGTTCCATTCATGTGGTGCAAGGTGAGCGGCAATAAAAGTTAATTCTAAACAGTAAGATGATTGACTGAAGTTGGTACTAGAGAATAGAGTAGAAGAGGGTGAATGTTGGGGGGAGTGGGGAATGAATTGATTTGTAGAATATTTGGTAAAATTTTGGAGATTAAAACCAAATCGAAGGCCTACAGCACCTTTGTTACCCATGTTAAGGACGCCCAAACCAACTTCTGCAGATGCTATCCAGGAAAGTGAATCCATTACATGAGGGCGAAGAAATACCATCAAGCCTGTCATGCCTAGACATTTAATAGCTACATGAGAATAGCAAGATGAACCATTGTATTCAAAAGCATCAGCAGATATGAGGGAAGACGAAGATTTGTTGGAATTAGTAGAGCAGTTGGCAAGGGAATTTTTAATCTGATGAGATTGGACGATTTTTTGAGCGGCCAATTGGACAGCATAAATTATTCGATCAAGGTAGCTTTTTAAAAAGTCGAAACCTAAAAAAGCCACTCTAATAGGCGCAATCTCTTGTAAGCTTATTATGAGACAGTCAGGTAAAGAAACGGAATTTGTTAAGTTGAACGACTCATCATTATGGTGAGATTTATTAGAATTTTCCGGAGAATTTTTGGAAGATGATGAGTTTATTATACTATGATAAATGTCATGAGCCAGAATTTTGGGTAAAACATGATTAGTAGCACAGTTTAAAGTAATTAAGTGCAAATTCAACGAAGGGCAATCCATTTGAATATAAGTCGGTATAAATGATATCTAGAAGGTTAAGTTACGAATTTTCAGTTTTGGCGCGTTTAAATATTCTGACGATGAAATTACCCTTTTTGGTAATAGGGATATATATTGCGGTCAACTTATGTAATGGGCAGGAATGGGAGAAACGAAGGGAAAAATGGACCAAAGTCGACGAGATTTAAGGGAAAATAAAGAAAATATCATGTCTGAAATAGACTTCTTCAAATCATATCGTGCACTAAAAATCAATTTGGAAAAAACATTTTAAAGGCTACAGTGGAATTTGGTATGGAGTCGGAAAGTATTGATGGCCGCGTGCACGAAGGGATTTGTATTTTTTTCGAAATGATAAAATTAAAGATGAATTGTGGTGTTAACTATGGTACATGGATCACAAAATAACATATCGAAAAAATTATTATTGGTGAGGTAATGATACTCCTTTATACGTTATTTCGGGTGTAGAACCTTTAAATCTTTTAAAGAAGGATGCCGCTGCAATTTTATCATATAATCGACGTAATGAAGAAAGACAAACGGCAGTTATGCCAATGCCAGCTTCAGCGGTAGACAAAGCAGCTAAAATGGTTGATTTTTCTAAGTATTAAGTTGATATATCAGTAATTGACGTAAGATTGATGAAATTAAGTATGATTTTTGGGACCATGGAAAAATGAATGAATATAAAGTATGAAAATGGGTAACGTACCCAGGAAGGAAACATTAGAATAAGCCATAGCGGGCACAAACTTGAACCGAGCAAGTGAAACTACAACGGAACTATGATTGGAAGTTAGCAACAATAGATATGGAGATTTCCAAATTTACAGCTAACCGGGCTGACGGAAAAGCAAGAGGTCAGGTAAATTCACTTACACAGTTCCACTTGACGATAATATGTACGCGATAATTTTATCACGCTTTTTCATCATGGAACCAAGTAATATATGTAGTGGTATACAAGCAAAAACTAAGTCACTAACGGCGGTTAAGGCAGCGTGAGAATAGCATAGTGATAAAACTATATTGCGTGGCCAGCACCTATTTAAAAGACTCCGCATAATATAGGTGGTGGGAGACAAGGGAATCCCACAGGCCATAAGTACAGTGCCGGTAAAAGCTACACTCATGATTGAGGAAATGACCAGAATGAAGTAAATGGTACGTTTTTGCCATTTATCTAGATCAAAGCGTAAAAGGAATGAAGCAACTGAATACTTGAGCATTAATATGGCCCAAATGTACAAAGTTTCACCGGCCATGACATACTAGGGTAAGGAAAAGACGAACGATTCGATGAATCATGAGAATAAATAACGGGTTAACCATTAAATGTTAATTATTTTAGGGAGACAAAAGAAGAATTAACAATGGAAAAGAGAAAGTATACTCACAGATGCGGTATACTTTAGATTTGACCATGAAGTGGGAATAGGGCCCGAGATGCATACGTATGCACCGAAATTGCAGACACAGAAACCTGAAAAGAGCACCTTTAAATTATTGAGGAAAAGTTAGCAAAGAAACATGTAGGAATGGGGACTTTTGTGTATATATATGTTGATATATATGCAAAAGAACACACTTGACTAAGACAAATGGTGATATCATCCCATCCATATCGTTTAATGATTCGAAGTCTAACGTAAAGTCGTAATGAGAGGGTTATCCAGGTGGTGATTGCAAAAATTGAGGCAGTGATCCAAAGACACGAGCAATTGGTCCATTCACGGTACATGAGTTTAACTAAGATGTGAATAGCTTCAACTTCAGCTACGCCAAACTCACTCATGTTTGGATCAACTAAGACCATGCCGAATGTTTATGGAGGGGTATGGGGTGTGTAAAATGAATACAGAGTGAAAAAGCAGCATGAGAAATACAAAATTAACATTGATGAGTGATGATTAATTGATAGAGGGCATAAAGCGAACGAGCAAATTGAAAAAGTGTTTAAGGGAGGAATTTGATGGTCGAGTTAAGCTACCGAAGTGGAATGGAGATGAATGAAGGGAAGGATGAGAAAGGCAATTATGAGGAGTGCGGGGAAAGGAATGGGGTAATGAAGAGGGGAAAGAGGGACAATTGGGATAAATAGGACGTATGTATTCCAATGGAATGAAGATTGAATAACCGAGGGTAGGTATAGAGGATATAATGACGGATTGAATGAATGGGGATATAATATGTAGAATGAAGAGGTGGTAATGTATCATAATAGAAAGTAGTGGAGTACATTGGAGACGATGATGTTCACAACTACAAAGTATACTAAAAGAAAGGGTAGTTAGATGATAGAATAGATTAATAGTAAAGTACAAAAGATGTTTCATATGGTAGAGTTATCTAAAGGAACTCGTCGGATGAGTTTAATGTGGAAGGAAAAAAAATTGGAAGGGAATTCATGGAATGAAAAGTTCAAGTGGGATTTAGAGAGTGGGAAATGACAGGAAACCGGGAAAGTTTGGGGATATTAATGACGGGGTGTAGACAGGCTGAGGGAAGATGAGGACAATTAGTTAACTGATAGAGGGTAAGGAAAGGGAAAAAGCCTAGAGGGAACCCATTTCTTGACTGCGGCGAGATGAAGCTAGTCTCCTGGCAAAGAAGAAGAGAAAAGTGCCGACAAAAGCCGTTAGAAACCAAAGGATCATGTTGATCATATTAATCCAAACGGCATTTTTCATCAGAGTAATACCGTAGCTTGTTAAAGGAACTGAGGTGTTCATGAAACTTTTTTCCATCATCATCATAATTCGATTTGCCTGAGCATTATTTTTCTCCGAGTCTGACATGGACAGGGTTGTGGAATCAAGATCGGATATTGGGGTCATACTTTCAGGATTACGTCTTAGGAAGAGTCTGGCGAAAACACCAAAAACTGCTGTCCACAATAAGAATAATATCCAGTCCCATACGAAAAGAACATGTTCTTTAACGAAGGGTATAGCAAAAACCAGAGCAGTGAGAGCCGAAAGTCCACCGACGATAACAGCGTATAACCATTTAGAGCTAGCTAACATTCCAGTATGAAAAGCCGTTGAAAGATCACGGGCGTATAATCCACAGACAGTAACACCCATGATGAACTGCAAGAATCGAAGAATGGAATAAAAGAGAAATCCGGCAATACCAGCGGCATGTTTCCGGCCTGATTCCCGAAGGTTTAACATGACGAGAGAAACTTTGACCCGTCAAAGTGCAAATGAAAAAGAAGAATCTAAAGTTTGAAAGAAGTGATAATATGAGCAGAAAACACTTGTTAAAAGAGTGTGTGTTAGTAGAAGAAAATGAAAGTATTAAGTAAAGAATAATAGAAGTGAAAGAATTAGAAAGAATGAGTGATTAGAGGAGTGGGAGAAGAAATGTGTCAAGGAATGTATTATAATAATTTTTAGGCAGAAGCAGATCGAGGTGTTTTAAAAACTTGACAGGTGGGGGCTAAAGAAAGGCCAAAGGAGGAGAGAGTATGCCAATTAAGACATGAAAATGGCATGAAACAGGGCTGTGACGCAAGTTAGAGTTTACGACAAAATCGGCTAAGTGTGAGTAGATAAATGTAGTGCAAGGGAAAGATTAATGTAACAATGGGGCATTGAACAAGCTTGGATAAAACGTGCTGGATAAGAGAATGTTATACCTGGAATAAATCCATCAAGTAAGAATGTGAGATTCATGCATTAGAAACATGGTATGCATGAAGGATAAGTAGAGAAGATATGAAGTATGCAGGCATGCATAAATGCATGGATTAAAAGTTTGCGACGAAGTCGAAGTAACATGAACAAACATTTGTGTCGTTTAAGGGTTGGAGTAGGAGTTTTAAAGCGACAAATGTTTCGGAATTTCAATAGTGAGAAAAGACTTAAGGTTTAAAAATGGAACGGAAGAAACCAAGTCAAGACGGAAATACAGGAACGGAATGGAAATTGGAAGAGAGGTAGACTTGATGGCAACGAAGAAACTAGAGAATGGTTAGCAAGAATATGATCCTGTAAAGTGAAGAGAATGAACAATGTAGCGTACCGTACTGCACTGCACCGTATAGCATCGCGTCGCATCGCATTGAACGTATCGCATTGCATCGCATCGCATCGCACCGCTTCACTGCATACCGTATAACCTACAATACACAACTTACAGATTACAGAACCTCACACTTGCTCCAATGACGACCAGGGCAAGGGTAAAGTATCAATTAAAAGGAACCAGTGGATTGCCGAGCAATGACAACAACGATCTACCGTAGGGAATAATCGAGGAAACGAGAAAGAATTGTCTCATGTCGAATCAAAAAGTTAAATAGTCGTTAGACCGTATAGTCTAGTCTAGATGCGGGTCCAGCTTGCACGAAAAAAAACATTGTCGATAGATCGTATAACAGCTGGTAGCTTAACTGAGTAAATATTGAGTAGTTCATCGAGCAGAAGAGTCTTGCATTCGCAAGTAAAACAGGTACGGAATAAGGTAAGATTCGGGTGAACAAACCGTGCAGTGAAGAATTAGAATCCATCGTGAACCAACCTACCCACCGACAAAGCCAGCCTTAATCCACCATAAACACTATTAACGCAACGATGAAAACGTCTTATCGATCCATGAGTTTTCCATTTCATATTGTGACATACTTCACACAATGTAATTAATGCTTCATCTTCCTCTGAATCCATTCTTCAGATCCTCCATCACCCGTCTACGCTAACTCGATACCGGATCTCCGTCTTTCCATGTCATGTCATGTCTTGTCTTGTCTTGTCTTGTCCCGTCTTGCTGTGTCTTATCCCGTCTCGCCATGCCTTTTCATTCCCCGTCTTAAGTTTCCATGACATCAATATTCCCCTCGTTCCCCTCCATAACTTGAGCCGCCACTAGAGCAAAATACCTTACATCGACATCCTCGTCTTGCTGTAACTTTGCCAAATTAGGCATAATATGCTCTATGATCAATTCTTCGCCGCGTTTACTCCCCGTCAATCTCGACTCTTGTCCTTCCTTTTGAGCTTTCAACAGAGTCAATTGCTCATCATCCGGTAATCTTTTCAACACTTCAATCAATTTCCCGTACGATTTGGCTACATTAAACCGAATATTCGGAATGTCATCACTAACCAATTTATCAAGCATTGGCAGAATTGACGTCTCGATAATATGAAGCGATAAAGCAGGCGCCAAAGTCTAGACAAACTCTGAGTGTTAACATCATTTTATTTATTAAACGTTCATTTACCTTAATGAACTTGACTTTTATCACTTACCGAAACGGCAAAACATGTTGTCATTCGGTACAAGTAATTCGAATGTTGTCCCATCGCCATAACTTTAGGTATAATTGTCTCGTTCGCCCAAGCCGCTCCAAACACTTCCGCTAACAATTTCAAATTATGGGTCGACGCTTCACGAATACTAAAAACCGTATCTCCCAGCCACGACATACAAAGTGACGACAACTTTTCGTCGAAGAATTTCACGCCTAATTGAAATGCCAGAAACGGTACATACTGAATAATTGCCAGTCGTACCCTCCATTTTTTATCTTCTGCAAGCTGAACTATCGCAGGTAAGAGTGATTGTGAAAGGTGATCAATTCCCACAACGTTATTAACCAGTTCCAACTTTGATATAATGTTCAATCGCACATCCGGGTATTCATCTTTGAGCATATTCAACAGCATTGGCAACAAATGTGATATCGTCCTAAACATACAGTCAGCCATTTGTAAAATATCCAAAAAGGTTCGTCTGTAACAAAACTTTAACCTACTCTTCCTTTCTAAGTATCGGCGCTAAACCACTGAGCTGTAATCCCAATGCGGCTCGAACATGCTGTGATGAATCCGATACAAGTTCTTCAATTGCCAACATAACATCTTGGATAAGTACATCTCGATCGAGTAAACGACAGAATCCTACAATTACGTTCATCTGATAATTAGAAAAGTAACGAACTTTCAACGTCTAATCATATCCAACTCATTTTAACCTACCACTTATTTGGCCCGTAATAGCTGTACGAACCTCGGCTTCGGTATCCTTTAACAACTTAATAAATGCCGCTAACAATTCGCGTCCAACAATTTCACTATTCACAACCGTTGCAATCTATCGTGGGTACCGGTTTCGTGTTAGCGTTTAATTTTACCTTCAACTTCATTTGTTCTAACCTTCTCGAAACGATCAGCAATCATGTATCGCACTCTCCAACTTTTATCCTCAGAAAGACTTTTCAGAGCAGTAAGAATGGTTCCATTGTTAATATGTTGATCCTTAGGAAGCATTTCACATATACTTATCAGCGCTTCAACTGTCAAAAGTCTTACGCTATCTTGATCATCGGTTGCGAGATGCTGAAAGAGTGGTATTATCTCCTCGACAATTATTTTTGGATTTAATTTTTTAATAAACATTGCCAAATTTGTCGCCGCCTGCCTTCGAACCATGGGTGTTTCATCATGAACCAGAAGGCTAAAATGTTGCCGAAGAATTTCCTTTGATCCATCTGAAGCACGGCTATACGGGGCCGAATATAAAACTGTAGCCGACACCTTAGAGGTAAACCAATCCGCTTTTGATAGTCGTAATACAAGTGGTATGAAATGATCCTCAATTTGCTGGGCTGACAGCTCTTCACAAATTTTTATAAGTGACTCAGATGCCTTTATATCATGTTAGAAAATTCGTTGCTCAAAATGATCCTAGTTAACTTAAAAATGAATGAAATTGTTCAAATTAAGCAATGCTAAACTTGCCTTTTCTCGCACCAATGGTTCTTCTAAAGTTGCGAGATTCTCCAAAGGGGCTAATAGAAAGTGACCGTACTCTGCACCACCGACGTACTCTACAAAATTTCCCAACTCTTCACATAAAGCGACCAATACTTCGTCTTCATCTTCCAATGAATCTAAAAATGTAATACCAAGTTAGCAAGAACTTGATTGGTAAATATACAAAAAAACAATAATATCGTTAAGTTCCACGCCAATTACGCAAGACTAACCGTCGAGGAAAGGAATCAACTCCTCACGCGTACGCTCAGGACCCAGTGCTAAAGCAATTGTCGATAAGCGATGAATCGCATGCAATCGACAGAGAACATCGTCATGCTTATAAATCGTTAGCATTTAAGTGGAAAGCGAGTCACGGTTAAACGCCTGTTGCAGCTTAACCGTAAATGGAATAAATTTATCTTCCAACTGGGCTTTGCGAGAAAACTAATACATATTATGCTGACACAGTCTTACATCACCACGGCTTGTACATAATGTGTCGAATGTAACGACAATTAAGCATCGTTCAACGAGGGTAGAAGATGGATTATTATGTGCATACCTTAAGCTCGTCAATTAAAACCGCGATTGGATATAACTCTTCATTTTGATTCATGCTATCCATTTTCCCCAAAATTTCAACCCGCAAAATGCAAGCGTTTAAACAGCAGAGGTGGTTTAAAAGGGCCCAAAGAACTTAAGAATTTTTTATAGAAGTCGGTTAAATAATGTTTCTTTAACCTTGAATCAACCACGACAATAATTTTCCACTGATACAAGCAAAAAAATTCATTTGCCCGAGCTTCGTGAGAAGATGCCGATTTTGTGGCGTCAAAACTAGCGGGAAAATAAGTACCGAGATTCCGATTAGCGAGAGTATAAACTAAAGAATTTGCTGTTTAAACGATACTGAAAACTAAATAATCCCCAAGTGTTAAATCAAATCTTTAATTCCAAAATCACCATACACTAACGCACGCGAATGACGCGAAAAAAGTTCCGTTGAGGTCCCCTTGAATAAATTCTTAAACATCACGAATCTCCGCTAAAATGTCCCACAAACACCTTGCTTACATAACCAGACACTATTCGCGGTCGACGATGTTTACGCTGAATTGGTATGGCTTGGTCTAACTTGGGTGAATTATTAGAGGGGCACTTGACAAGTGGGCGATAAAATGTGGCGTACCTTGTCATCTTCATCCACCTTATAAGATACACTGAACAGAGATTAACCGGGTAATAAGCATAAAGTGAACACCATTAAATTCCAAAAATTTTCTTCAACCACCTCTCCCCATGCATCCACACTTTTGCAACCCTCCTCTCTCCTCCCCGGATAGTGAGCCCTAGGGTACGTATGTGGCTGTGCACTTTATGGTGGGTTGAAGGTGATTGATTGAATTTATTAAGTCTATTTTACAGTACAATTGGAGTAGAAACTCTAGTCAATAATGTAAACTTCTTTTATATTTACATAATTCAATGTAAATCATTTGCTAGTCCCTTTTTTCACTTAAAACTACCGTTTTCCAATCTACTACATCTGCATCATTTCTAAAAATTTTGCTTCCACCAAGCCACTTATTCCTTCGTTTCACGTGATCAGCAGACGCAGATATCCAGCCGGCTTACATAAGGATTGTGTTCGGCTAGAAAATTTTGAAAATTTGCAAATGGATCATTTTGAAAATGTTTTATTGCATTGAGTTTTGGATTGAACTTGACGAAATATTGCTCTTCTATAAACTGAACTATTTACACTTGGTTGATTCAATATATATATATATATATACGTAAATTTTTTCCTTGCTTTCTCGATAGGGCTCATCAAAATGCCCACAATTGCCGTTGACAAAGTCCAACTTTACCAGGCCTTGGGTAAAGAGTAAGTTTTTTTTAATTTATTCTCATCTCCCTTCAAAATTATATCCTAATATTACCAGATATACTACGGAGGAATTCGAAGATTTATGCTTTGCTTTTGGTTGGTTCATCATTAGCTTCTATTCAAATATCCTATCACCCTTTTCGTCCATGTAAAATTTAAATAGTCTTTAGCCTCCCTGCTAATACTATTACCAAATATTAGGCTTGGAGCTCGATGAAGATGTGAGTACCTCTTTAATCCATTTGACCATAATTCATCCTCTATATAATTTTATTTCACAGCTAAGCATTTGGTCAATACTTTTATTACCCGCTCTTCCATTTCAATCCTCATATATATGGCCAGTTTTTATAGACCACCAATCAACCAAGACCATTTATCAATGGAGTAAGAGAACCTCCACAATTAAAGATTGAAGTCCCCGCCAACAGGTACAATAACACGTATTGTCACTTTGTGTAATAATTGAATACAATTGATCAGTTCTTATTTTATCAGATACGACATGGTTTGTTTCGAAGGTATCGCTCTAAATTTTAACGTATTCCTCGGTCGCAAACCAATGCCCATTATTAAATGCCTGGCTCCTCAAAATAATAATTATCAGACTATGGTCGTAATGCAAGAGGTAGTATATTTCTCTGAAGCTTAAATCATTACCCTTCTCTCAACTATCTTATTCATGCCTGTACACTTGTGACCCCCCTGCTAATTCAACTCTTGTAGACTGTTAAAATTCGTCCACTAATATCCTGTTCCATCCTACGTGGTATCAAATTTTCAGAATCACGTTACAACTCCTTCATCTCGCTACAAGATAAATTACATTCAAATTTAGCTCGGAACCGCACTCTAGTATCCATTGGAACCCATGATTTAGACGTTGTTCAGGGACCCTTCTCCTACGAAGCCATAGAGCCCCAACAAATTCAGTTTGTACCTCTTAACCAAACTAAAAAGATGAATGGAATTGAAGTGTTAGATTTTTGTGGGGTATGCAAACTTTATTCAATTTAACTTGAACATCCTTTTTCACACGAAATTTTATCTAATTTGACAACAATTACAGCGCGACAAGCACTTGCGAAAGTTTGTTCACATTATCAAAGATTCGCCCGTATTCCCCGTCATATACGATTCGAATCGCACGGTTCTTTCATTACCACCTTTAATTAATAGTAACCACTCAAAAATTACAAGCAAGACCCGCAACGTTCTAATAGAGATTACGGCTACCGATAAGACAAAATTGGAGATTTTAAATAATATTATATGCTCCATGTTTTCAACTTATTGTAATGAACCTTTCACTGTTGAACCGGTGAAAATTATTTCGCCACATAATAAGGAAACACGATTAACACCAGACTTAACTCCTCGGCAGCTGAAGGTTTCATCCTCTACAATCAATTCCATATGTGGTGTCAACTTGGATAAGCCAAATATATGTGAATTATTAGGTAGGATGGGTCTGACAGCAAAAGTTATGGGCAATCCCGACTCTCGAGGAAATGACATTGATGTTTTAATACCACCAACAAGAGCGGATATTCTCCACGAAGTTGACATTGTAGAAGATGTAGCTGTGGCGTACGGGTTTAACAGTCTTCCACGGGAGTATAACTCAACCTTTTTAACCTTGGGAGCTGAATTACCAATTAATCAATTATCAGACGTGATAAGGTTGGAGGCAGCTCAGGCTGGGTGGGTTGAGTGTATGCCATTGGTATTATGCAGTCGTGATGAAAATTTCTTGTGGATGAATCGAGTAGATATGGATCACAAAGCTATTAAACTGGCCAATCCTAAATCAGCAGAATATCAGATTGTTCGAACTAGCCTGTTACCTGGTTTACTCAAAACATTGCGTGAGAATAAACATCGGCCTGTTCCTATCAAAATTTTTGAAGTGGGAGACATTGCTATACAAAATTTACAAGTCGAACGTAAAGCAGTTAATGAAAGACACTTTGCAGCGGTATGGTGCAGTAAGACAAGTGGATTTGAAATGATTCATGGTCTTTTAGACCGAATTATGATGATGCTAGGTTACAAATTTTTGGTGGAGCAAGGTGAAAATCTTGAAGGGAAGTCCAAATGTTACTGGATAGAAGAAATTGTTGGTAAGTAGAGCGGTTCATATACATTTAGTTTGATGAGTTATCTGCATGTTTTGATGATCATTTTACATTGAACAACTCAAATTAACTCGTAATAGACCCCACGTTTTTATCAAATCGCGCCGCCTGTATTAAAGTGTATTCCAATAATCAAGTTGTTCGAGTAGGTGATTTGGGTGTTCTTCATCCACAGGTTCTCAAAAAATTCGAAATCCCGTACGTATTGCTTTTTCTCTAATAAGTATTGACTGATTTACAAATGGTTTGATAACTGTCCCATGTTTACCACAATCATTAACGATATAATTATGGAGTTTACAGGTACACCGTTAGTTCGGTAGAAATAAATATCGAATTGACCCTGTAAATTTTGGCACGAAAGTTACACCACATTTTATACCTTCTAACATAGTACTTATCTTGCCACGTGAAAGTTGAAAAATAAATGATATACAAAAGAATGAGCGGCCGAAACGATTGCCGGGACAATTGAACTGTTTCAAGTATACATAACGTACATGTACATGATTAGTGGGTGCAAAACCAAGTTTATATATATCCTAAGGAATACACGATTACACGGAACACAATGAACATTTAATTGCTTAACAGCCGTAACCTTGTGCGCAAATCTACAGAAAGATGTATGCCTATACAAAGGCGCCTGCGCAAGTATTTATGCAATAGTTCACCGAATATCTCGAGTTTTACGCGCTGCCTGGCACATTTTTGAGTGTAAATGAGACGTGTGTACAGCATTTGAATCAAGTAAATCGGTTTGAGAATTTAACTCGTCATGTATGCGTGTTCCGAGATTCTTGAGTCGACGTATTTGTTGGGTTAGTTCGTGAGCAGAATTTTCTTGAGACGATAAAATTGATTGCGCGCGTGTTACCAGTTCAGGATTATTGTAAAGCCTGGTGTCCGCTGTTTCTGGTACGGCAGAAGCTCCGAGAGTTCGTTGTCGACGCAAAGCACCAGTATGGTGATTTAAAGCAGAATTAGCTTGATGGGACGAATTGGTGAAATCACCGTCGTTGGTAGTCGATGTGAATAGTGAGTCCAATTCACGGTGTAGCGTGTCTAGTTCACTTCGCGCTGTTAAAAGGATATCTGAACGTCTATGCGCTTCTCCCGCTCCAAACCATTGTGCAGTGCTAGGGTTGGTTAAAGTGCTACTCAAGTGATTAAGAAGCTTTGTTGCATGATCTAAGTTACGTTTAGCGGAATAGTGAGCATCATACATGGCCATTTTGCGAGTTTTGGCTTCGTCAGTTGTATAGTTGGTGGAGCGGGTCATTAGTGCATTACGCTTGTGCAAATAATTTCGCGTTTGTCGTAATAAGGATGTCAAGCGTTTTGATTCATCTAACCATTGTATTGAAGTTGTGATAGGCGTGAATACGAGTGACTTAGCGTCAGTGCTAATATCAATGGGTAATCCGCTAACCGAGATGTTAGATGAAACTTCCAAAAGAGTATCGTGAAAGTCTACATGACTGTCACGATCAACATGGTGATCACCGAAATCATCGGGTTTTTTAACATAAGTGTTAAGACTGTTTAATGGAGTATCAAGTGATGCATCCAAATTTACAAAGTTCCGCCATACTGTACTCGTAAGAGTTGGACCACCTGAAGCTACAATAGCGCGTAAATAACGCTCTAGAGCTTCGCGACGCTGTTCCCGAAATTCTGCATTGTTCAACGTACTTTGAAACCACCAAGATTTAGGCGGTAAGTTAACGTTGATGTTGTTGTGTGATAGCTGTTGTAACGCTTCGTGTAAACTGACAAATTCTCGGTATCTACGCCGTACACGTATTGTCCTAGAGGGTAGCTCCACATGTATTATGTATGAAGTGAAAGCGTTTTCTCCGTTAGCCGGAACAACATTTTCAGCACACGGAATGGAAATGTTCATTTTATGTACAAGACTCATTTAACAAATCCACGTATATGAATCTATGTATTTGTATATATGTATACGTATGCGTATGCGTGTATGTACAGATGTACAGGCGTATATATGTATAGCTGACCCAGTAAATCCTCCCTCATAATCCTATGGACGACTTTAGCCCGGAATGTCAAATTCACCTTTAGTATACACTGCTAAATCAACCCTTTCCCTATACACAATTTCAAAAAAGTTCAACCAACCCAAACCTTTTCATCGCACCCGCCACAAGCATCGTCACTCTATACACGTGGGTGGCGCAACAGAGGTGAACTGGCAGTGCGATTAGGTAATGGGTAAGTGTATAGGGTTAGGGCAAGTTTGGAGAGACGAAGAAATGATGAGATTAGCGCAAAGGGAGGAGTGGGATAAAGAAAAAGGATACAGATTGTATAAGCGTGAGTGCATTGTTTAAAAAACATAAATGGAATTTATAACAAGCCAAATAAACATTATCAGCTTATAAGCTAACGTATAAAATATATATGGATATATACAAAAGTGGATTATGGCGGCATTGGAAAACGATACTACTAAAAAGTCGGTGGTATTGGTGAGAGGATAGAGATCATGTATGACATTAAGCATGGTTAAAAAACGCTAAACAAGTACAGTGCAGCACAATTGTGAACACGAGGTCAACTACTCTGTTAGCCGGAACGAGTACAGGAATCAGATATGCTTGGATTAAAATACCAGACACGGCGATGATAAAGCTGTATAAATTATCGAAAGGACAAAGGGCTAGATTTTTTTGATAGTATGCTGTTAGCGTACTGTTTAACTTCGTGGGCAAAGATAAGCTAGCGCAAAAACTATAGTTTCGCTTGATCATAGTGTAAAAGTTTTTAGTGGCCATGCGTAGCATAGCAAGTCAAAGGGGATATTGAGCAGTAAGTGTGAATTGGCATCGCATTTCAAGAAATTTCCTGTAAAAATAGGGGAAATAAGGCGTGAAGGTCGGTGGATTGATGCAACACAATGAAAAAGCCGGTTAACTTATCGCGTATACACGTACGCAAATAGATGCGAATCAAGATGCGTTGTTGTGAAGGATTACACCATGTTAGAACGTTTCTTCCTCTCCTTGATCAGCCTCAACTTCAGTTGGGATTTCAAAGCCCTCCTAATTATCATAATAAACGTTAGGGTCTCATTAAAACGTAGCGTACGCGTGCAAAATTTGCTTATCCACTTAAAATGGGCATTCACAAGAGCTTTTTTACAAACCTCAGTAGAATATAGTATTGTTTGAATCTGTTTGAGTAAGGCCGTATCTTCTTCACGTGTATCAGGATGATCGGCTTCCAGAGCCTGTTGGACAAGAAGTTCGATTTCCCGTAGTTTGCTAAAATAAAAGTCTCGCTCACGCTCTAAGCCTTGAACGGTTTCTTTAAGTAAATTATTTTCCTGTACAAGATTAGCAGATGCCGCAGCACTAACTGCATTTTGTGGTGTCCGGGTACGGGATGTAGCAGCTGTTGAGCCTACGGGGTAACGACGGGCTGTATTTTGCCCAGAGATATTCGTTCGGGCTGCAGGTGGTGCACCAGATGCTTTCCGACGCGCTGGGGCATCATACTCTCCACCAGGATAATATTGATCCCAAAATCTTTTAGCCCATTGCAAAAATTCTAAGTTATCTTGCATTTTGCACTTAACAAGGCTTTCAACGGGCACATTTTTTTCAATGGCATGTTTTGCAAAAACATCTAAATGTATCCCCAACACTACCTCGTTAGCATACGTTATCCATGATAAGGTTAATGAACCATCGATGAAATCCTTTACGCACTTTGTAGAACCTTAAAATTCTGGATATAGCCGTACTCCGTATTGACGTTAAACTTCACTTTGGACATAGGAACGTCCACTGTTTAAACATCTTCATTAACAGGTCGTCCAATAATAGCGTAAATGCCCACTTGATTAATCTTACTGAAAATTGAGTCGAAGACTTGGCATAATGCCGCACTAAACAAAACAGTTATCAGACTGAAATAGTACTGTGTCGGATAAATATTTACCCGGTTCCGCAATGTTCGACCTTCGTGATATTAAGTTGAAGTAAATTGTTTAACCATATAAGTAATTCTTGACTATGATAAGAGGATAAATGATAAAAGGGGAAATGTTAGTTAAATGTTAGTTGAATAAAGTGTGCTGATAATCCAAGTGAATTGAAGGAAACGATAAAAATGCCAAAATTATTCCACAAGTATACGATTAAAATGATACAAATAAACATTAAATTATCTTATAATCACTTGTGAACATACCGTGATTCGCTCATGACTTTTTATACTTGTAAATTCAAGTAAACTAACGCGATATATCTAATATTTAAGCAATACAATAATTGGTTCACGCACAATCAAATGGCCAAAATTTGCCTACCGATGTATCAAAGAAAAAAAATCCCTTCGTGATGCGTAAACGTTAACCGCTCAATTTGTTTCCCCACGAGCCCATCCGCTGATTTGTCCCTTCAAACCACTAGTCAGCTGATTGTGTGCTATTCCGGATAATTAATCATCCTACCGTTTTCCCCGATAATTACCCGATGCTGACTAAGTTCCGTGCAAAATGTAATTTTACCGGGCTAAGTGCATTAAGAGTGGGACATGAAAAGATTAATTGCTATGGAAAATTATTGTACAAGCAAGATTGATTGAAAATAATCTGCCTAAAGGATTGCTGCAATTAATTTATTACGGTTTTTTTCAGACATCTACACTTTCAACTATTATCCTTTACTTGTTAGACCCTTATCCTTACTTTATCGTTAACTTGTTCCGTCACCCATTCGGATCTCTTTGATTATATAATGAGTGGACTCGTTACACGCAAGAAGGCTGGTGTATCGTGATGAAAATAATTTTGTAGTCGATGAAATGATTTTATTATCCATAATGATTACTTGTAGTTGATCCGGTTATCATATTCATTTATTTCGGGGGGAAAATTGAAGAATTCTTCACGACACTATTATTTTACATGCATTTACTAGTATGTCCGCGACGGTGAAAGTTACGATACCCCCACCCCCTGCTCCAGAGAAGATCTGGATGCTGTCGGATGTTCCTTTCATTGGATATAAAGATATTGATACAGAAGGCTACAACCTTAGTAACAGTGATTCTGTAATTGTAATCGATAATGGTTAGTACATGAGAAAATTTATGTAGTTTTTGATATCTCTTACGGGAGCCAGGTTAATATATATGTATGTGTACTTGAGTGGAAATCGTCAAGTAGTATATACTTGGATGGATGCCCTTTAAAATTAAGGGAGATTTTACGGTTAAAGAACAAGATAATAATTTAATTAACGTAAATTCAGGATCGTATAATGTTCGAGCGGGATGGTCATTCGACCAACTTCCTAGATTAACTTTTCCCCCTTTGCTGGCTCGGTACAGGGAACGAAAATTTAATCGAAGTTACGCATTTGTGGGTAATGACATTTACGCGGATGGAACCGCGCGTGGGCAGGCAAAAAATGCCTACGAACCTGGCAGCAATATTATTAGCAATTGGGACGTTATGGAGGGTGTATTGGATTACATTTTTCTGAAAATGGGAATTAATGGAAATGAGTCAGGTGGAATCGGACGCGGAGTTTTAATAACGGAACCCGTGGGAAATTTTGACTATACGCATTCTACCATGTCGGAGATCTTATTCGAATGTTACGGAGCACCACGAGTGGCGTATGGGGTAGATTCCCTTTTTTCTTATCGATACAATAAGGGTCGGTCGGGCTTGGTAATTTCATCTTCATACTCCAGCACTAACCTGATACCGGTATTAAACGGGAAGGCCATGCTTGGACAAGCTTCACGCTTGAATTGGGGGAGATTTCATTGTGCAGATTACCTACTAAAGTTAATGAAGCTAAAATACTCTAGTTTTCCCGGGAAAATTAGCGAGATACATGCGAATGATCTTGTTACCGAACATTGCTACGTTTCACACGACTATTTAAGTGAATTAGAGAGGTTTCTCGACTGGCAAGGATTAGAAAAGCGAGATCGAGTAATTCAGCACCCTTATGTTGAGCAAGTAGTGATTGAAAAAAGCGAAGAAGAGCTTGCACGTGCCGCCGAAAGGCGACGAGAAAGTGGACGAAGATTACAGGAGCAAGCAGCTAAAGCTAGAATGGAAAAACTCTTGCAAAAAGAGGAAAAGTTAAGGTATTATAAAAACATAGCCAATCATATAGAAGGGTTAAGTAAACGAGAGAGTTTAAAAGTTTTAGAAGAAGAAGACTTAAGAGACGCGGGAGAGTTAATGAGTAGAATTAAGGAGTTGGAGCGTGGAATTAAAAAGGGAGGAGGAGGTGAAGATGAGGGTGAGGAAGTAATACCTAGCTTTCCCTTGCTTGATATCGCGGATGAGGAGCTTGATGAGGAGGAAGTTAAACAAAAGAGGCAGCAAAGACTTAATAAATTAAATTGGGAAGCAAGAGTTAGAGCTAAAGCGGAAAAAAAGCGGGAAGAGGAAAGACTAGCAGAGGAAGAGCGGATTGACCGAGAAAAACGGGAGAACAATTTAGAGGAATGGCTAGAGGGGCGAAGAACAGCACGCATGGAGATATTAGAGAAGATTCGACAGAAGGAGAAGATGAAAGCGGAGGTGGGGAATCGAAAATCTGCATTTCATCAGAAAAGAATGAAAACTATAGCTAATCTAGCATGGGATATACCTAATAAGAAGAGGAGAAGGAGAAAAGGAGGTGAAGGTGATGATGATACATTTGGAGCGGATGATTCTGATTGGAGCGTTTACCGCCAAGTTCAGGGAAGCATGGAACAGAGTGATGAAGATGAGGAGGAAGATTTAGCGGCAAGTCTAAGAAAAGTAGAAATGGAATTACTGGAATATGATCCCAATTTTACCGAAGACAATCTAGGGGGGGGAGGAGAGGAAGATTGGAGAGAATGTATTATGAACAAATTTTTGCGGGGTGGGTGGCCTAATGTTTCTTTGGGAATCAAAGAAAAGCATCAATTACACATTAATATTGAGCGTATTCGAGTTGGGGAAGTACTTTTCCAGCCTAACATTGTAGGCTTGGATCAAGCGGGCATTATTGAAATTGCTGAAAGAATATTAAGAGATTATATTGAAAGTGATGAAAAGGATAAAAATGCAATAGTAGAAGATATTTATCTTTGTGGAGGGTACAGCGAGATGAAAGGATTCAAAGAAAGGATTGAAAAAGAGCTGCGTGAAGTTTTACCGTGTGAAATCAAAATGAATGTGAGAAAGGGTGAAGATGGGGTATTAGACTCTTGGAAAGGTGCATCGGAGTGGGCGAGATGTGAAGAATCCAAGCGTACATTTGTCAGTCGTGCAGAATATAATGAATTTGGCAGTGATTACCGTAAGGAATACGATTATGATGGTTGATAGTGCTGTGCCAAGTTATCGACGTATTACTCTCTTTACTGTTTACGTTTCCATATCAAGAATATAGCAACCCTTTACAAACCAATAACTATTTACAACTTTGCTGTTATCTGGCCTTTCCATTACACATCTCCTAATCTTTTAATCTCTTCCACGCTCCTCTCCAATCCTTACAATTCTCTCCCATCATCCCAATCACTTCATCCACTCTTCCACTTCTCTTGACCCTGCGTCATGCGCAACAGTCCTACCCATTGTGCTTTCCTAAATATGCACCTTCCTCGCACCATATGCACCCCATGTTTCGAGTGCGCATAGGGCTGGATCGTCTCAACAAATTCAGCCTTATCACGTTCCCCCTTCTTCCCCTCGTCTCGTCTCATCTTTCTCAATTCTCCCCTATCATGATTCCTTTTCTGTCCTTTCGCCTATACCCGTTGCGCCAAACTGTCGCGGGTTTGCTATCAGTATGAATTCTTCTTAATTATTTCATTTGCTCATAGCTTCAATCCCTTCTCCAGTTCGACTTTTACATGTTTATGCTTCCCAACACGACTTGTCATTCTGTTACCCACTCTACTCTTATCTAAATCCTTTTTGCTCTCCTCACCGTTCCGATATTGTTTATTCTATGCAGGATCTGAAGGAATACATTTCATCCTCTACCTGAATTTCGCTGAACCAGGCAAGTCCCCTTCCAAATCACACCTAAGTTACCTTAACATTGGTCTACTACTGTCTAAATTACTCTTTGCTTCGCTATCCACCGTCATTTGTGTTAATTTGGCTCAATTTTTGGTTGTTCTAAGGAATTAGAACTGTAAGCCTATTTGATCGTCGTAAATCCTCCTTTCAATCCTCTCTTTTAACTTGCCCTTCCCCTTTCTGTCGGTAAACTCACAAGACAACCTCCTCCGCCTTTTTCTCGATCTGTTTTCCCCTTCATACTTTATTCTTCTCTTATCCCTATTTTGACCCTCTTATTTCTCACTTTCACTCGTTTTTCTTCACCTTCTGCATTCTCTTATCATTTCAACTCTTTGCCTTAATTTTTTTTCTACTTTACCACTTCTCTCTACCCGTATTCTTATACTTTTTTTTTGCTTCTACTTTCGCCCACTTTTTCCTCTAACTCTACTCAGCTCCATCCCAATTCTATTTCGTCTGCACTTTCTTCATCCTTAAGCTTACCTCTAGGGCATCTTTAATTCCAAATCTTTAACTACGTTTACCTTTATATCCACTCGTATACCTTTCTTTCCTCCGGTCCGCTGAATATTTGCGAATAATATTACCATCATGGTTTGGCTCGTTAACTGGTCCAAGGGCTCTCGCTCAAAATCCAAAAACACTTCTATTGCTGCTCAAAATTCGACCCCCTCACGCTATGAAAGAGTCGTTCCTCCGGTTCCTCCATTAGCCAAGCCTACTCCCGACTTAGAGAAATTTTCTCCCTTGCGAGCTGCTTCTCCCGTCAATTCTTCCTCAATACATCAATCTTTTACGGAAGAATTAAATATTCCCCTTCACAATGGAATTTTCATCGAACGTACCACACCGCCCCAAATGCTTTCTCCTGATTCCCGTCGCAATCTTATTTCTACCATCCTGAAGAAAAAGTCAAATATTTCATCGTCTGTAGACAGCTCACTGTTGCCGTCAATCTCTTTTAAGGATCAACTGAAACCTCAATCCTCACAAACTTCGTCCATTCTTCTCTCAAGATCGTCACGTATTTCTATATCTGATAGGAATTATTCATCTTCACAACCATCCCAAATATCACTTACCACCACTACAACTAATCCCCCTCATTTTCGTATTTCCGTTTCTATTCCCGAACCTGAGCTGGAGCGATTTAGTGTTATGTTCCAAAATGTCATTGAGTTGAACCGGAATGCTACGCAACCACAAGGTGTACCACCACCATATACGTCGTCAGTTGAGGAAATACACTCCCCATCATCGACTTCACCTCCCCCTCCAGTTTCTCCACCGGATTCTCACGTTACCCTTCCCCTTTCCTCCTCATCTCCAGAACCTCAAACTTCAAATATTTCAGCTACTACACCAGTAGACTTCCCAACGGTATTTGATCCGTCAAAGCCATCCTATATGTCATCTTTGCCTGCAAGGCGGGAATCTATGGTTCTTCCCTTAAATACGTCTGACAGAAACTCGTCAACGTACTCAACGATGAGCCAGTCTGACCTGATTCGCCCTCAACACATTTCCGATCCTTCCAATCCATACGCAGAATTCCGGTCGAATCCTTTTGTCACTCTCAGTCACTTTTCCTCCTCCTCTTCCTCATCATCACATTCCCCTGTGTCTTCTCCAACACAGCCTAAGCCATCTCCAGTAGAGGTTGCAGAATCTGGTTCCAGTAGTACTATGTTACTTATGAAGCGTGATACAGTGGTTGATATTATGCCTCGTGTGAGCGAAGAGATTGTTATTTCGGAATCCCAAGATTCATCTCATCCAACATTTGAAATTGTACTAGGAAATCCACCAAAATTTTTATCTCCGCCTGGCACCCCTCGGGTTCACGCACGGTTACGGCAGTCTTTCAATTCAAGTAATACATCCAGATGTTCTAGTATAATGGAAACCAGTGATAGCTTCTCCCATCGTACTTCAGTTTTCTTCATTCCTCAAGAATTTACTTCGCTAATATCTCAATCTACAATACCCGGAATTAGTGCTACAGTTGACGGTTCTACACCCCCTGACACGAAAGGTAAAAAAATAGCGCGATTGGAGCCACCACAAAAGTCATTATCAAAACCCGTTTTACCGTCACGGAAGAAACTTACTATTCCTATACCTCGTCCCCCTACATCTTCTCGTCCCCTGTCTTTATTATTACCGTCCGCACGTCAACAAATCGAATATGTGCTTGACCAATCAAACACGGATTCAAATCATTCTTCCACATCTAAAACTTTGACTCGGTCTTCATCCGTAAAAGTTCATCCTGCAATACATTTACCCCCTGTACCTCCTTCTCCTCCACCTAACAGGTCTCTCCCACCATTACCCCCCGGAATTAATAGAACGACTAGATTGAACAAGGATACTATTGTTAGTAGGGCATCAGTTGCGAGAAAACCGTCAATTTCTAAATCACCTTTTGAATCTTCCAAGTTAGTAGCAAAATCGGCATCAGTGAAGAAACGCAGAAGTGTTAGTGCATCACCCACTAGTGGACCAATGCTTGCACTTGTTAAAAACGGGAATACACAAGGGATACCCGCAGCTACTATTAACACGGCATCAGAATCCTCTCAAAATTTGGAAATAGAAAGTTCCGTTAAAGTGAAGGATCCAGTAACACCATCTGATGATCGGGGTAAATCTAAAAGTCCACCTGTAGTATTGCCCGACATCAATATTGCGTCAACGGTGCCATTAGCTTTACAGCCTTTACGATCTAATCCATCATATCAATTTACATCAGCACCGAGGCCGTCTGGAGAATGGGTTACTGATGGTTTGGCGAAAGTATCATTACCATCATTGAGAGATTCTGTGAGTCAAATTGATCCACTAATTGTAGTGGAAGGTTCAGGGTTCGAACGGGGAGGTGTGGGAACATACGACACATCTCTTGTTCCCAAGGCTTTGAGTGTGTCAAAGTCAGGATCATCATTAAAGAATACAGTTTCATCATCGTCATCATCGTCGTCAACATTATCATCGTCATCAACATTGTCAGCACCGTTAGTTCATCAACCGGGGTCTACGAACACGTCGCCACTGGGAATAAGATCACAAACTACTACAAGAGGACAGTCGGATAAATCATCTCGAACGTTTACGCAGGCGCTGCATTTTGCGAATAGATTTCGTAAAACACGCATTTCCCGTTCATGGCGCACAAGTTCAACAGGATTTAATCATCCAGTGACGGGGGGATTAACGAGTAATTTGTCACCAGTTCGAGAGATTCCTTTAGCACCCCCGAGCCCAGCGTCATCCACAACATCGGGTCCATTAACGCCGGATTTAGCAGATTTTGTGATGATAACGACCCCAGTAAAAGAGAATTCAGATAAAACGTTAACACCGTCAGATAATAATCCCGTTAATATACGTTCCACGGAGTCGGGTGTACCAACACCGTCGAGTAGCGTTAACGAAATACCATTCGAAACGCCACTTACGGCTAAGAGCAATTCTAGTCCATCAACGGAAAGTCGTGGATCAGGGCGTCATGTATCTAATAGAATTCGACTAACACCAGCTCCGACTAATTCATCACGGGAACGACGGTACTCTCGAATTGTACAGTCTCCATTACCGTTAACGTTAACAAATTCGGAAGAAAGTGGTTCAACTGGACGTTATATTTCTACGAGTAATGATAACGAGATAAGTGGAACTTCGAAGCCGACTAGGCAAAAAAGTGTGACTCGCAAGAATACGAGTAAACGAAAAAAATCGACGGTTCGCTTTGAATTGAATGACGCGGCAATACTTAATGATGAGTTAGGGCCACCACCGAATTTCCCCTTACCACCTGCTCCACAGTCTACAGTCAGTTCCATTACGGGGCAAAATTATTCTGGATCTTCAGCACAATCTGCATTATTACAGTCAAGAAGTCAAAGTACATCGCCATCGGTATCAGCATATCAAATGTTAACCAAGATACCTGTACAAATGCCGGCACCACTTAGAGTACACTCTCATGCGTATCCTTTGACGGCTCAAACTTCTCATGCACCATCAGTTAGTGCAGTTCCGCCGTTAACCATGGCTGTATCAACACCATCAATTATGGCAACGGTTCCTGCACCGGCACCGCTATCCTTGCCGCGAAAAAAAACTGTTCAGCAACCACTTGCAACGGGTACAATGACTACGGTTAATGCGGGTGATAAAGTGTACGCTACCGCGATTCAACACAAACCACAGATTGAACGAATACAAAGTTTGGCGGCCAATTCAGCAAACTTTACAAGACAAGATATTAAAATGTTATCTAGCTTGGAGTCCTTGACCAATTCACTAGCATCAGCTAACCAATTTTTACGCACGCCAGCAGTATCAAAAGCTAATGTAGCCCCAACTTCATCGGCAGCAGCAGCATTGTCTTCATCGCACAGTTCAGCGCAACAGCGTGCATATAAACGGGTATCGAGTATAGTTCAAAATGGACCAACGGCATCTCGAGTATCAATACCGGCGGGGACGGCAGCTTGGTTACCATCTCATCCGGGAGAAATGAAGCACATTGGACGAAGATCGTCAATTTCACTAAATTCAAGTAGTTCACCACAAGTTTCTCAGACGGCTCACGTTCGCTTCGCTAACGATGTTGACGTTAAACCGCCTCGTACTCGGTCTCCACAAACTTTACTTGCAGCATCGGCACTTTCACGTCGTCTTCCTCACTATGTTAACCCCCATTCTCATTCCCATTCGCAACACCAGCACCAACATCAGCAACAGCAACATCACTCACATGCGTACGCTGCGTAGATTGTGAATACGGTGTTCGGTTTACTTACTTTTGTATGCATGTTTGATCCATTATCTCTACTGGTCATTTGTACGTGCATCAAGTTTAACGATGGCGAAACTTTCGTTTAACGTTTTTGTATGATAATACTAGTGTGCATTATAATTGCTTAATGTATACGGGAGCAAGCGTGTGCGCCCGCCCGCCTTATGTACATGGCTCGGTTTATGGGGAGTGAAATTATGTAGGATAAAGTTACCTTAACCACGATTATGACTTTGGACAGTTATTATATATGTATAAGAATACTGTTTGTTCATGAACTTTGCTTTCGTCAATGTAATCGCCAGCGCGAGGATGAAGTACGCCGTTAATCTGTAAACACGCATGCATGTACACACATATGCTCGTATACATGATACACAATAAAAAGAACTGTACGAATATGAGAATACAGGTACGACGGCCGTGTAACAGGCTACATATTTTCACTCATGAAAATGACATAAGTCGATCGATGAGTCGTGGTGTGGGTGTATAAAAGTAAATGGTCAACTAAATGTACTAATTTTCTCACGACGCAGATCGAAATGTCCATCGCACATCTGTGATGGTTCCCAGACTTGACGAACGGCTTTTACTGAACAAATGATGCTGCGATGATGTGCGAGTTTGCGGGTGCGTGCATGCGTGCGTGCTCAGACAAAACAACCGAATAGACCATGCGACGTGAGAATGAATAATTGTGCCATCTGGTCGAACGATGTATCGAGAGGATTGCGGAGATATCAGTTTTTATCGAATTTGCACCACCAGACATGCAAAATGTGCGACCGTGCAGTCGGTCAACCAAAGTTTCACGGTAAAGTTTAACTCGAATTACCCAAACTGTTCACTAAACCGATTGATCCTCCTCCGTAGAACTCCAAAACTCTTTGATAATAAGCGGCATGAGATGAAATGATGAGTTCCACGACGGATTAATACTTTGTACCGGTTTGCGCTAAATTGCAAACAGAAGACTTTCAACTACAGTAACGTTGACTCACGGTATCTTCAGTATCACTGACCTGGGCAATCTCATGTTCCGTAACTTCATGACTCTTACACAAATCCTGAGCCTTTGAAAGCGTGCATCTAGTGAAAGTTTGGCCGGCCTCAGCGCTGGATAACCCTTCGTCATTACTAGCCAATACACCTAAATTCCCGTTTCCCATTAAAGTTTTATTCCCTAATGAGTTCAAGCTAACGTGAAATGGAATTGATGCAGAAAACGGGGAGAGAGGCGCTCCAGAGTTTGATGATGATGATCCAACCCCCAATGATTCAACTGACTTAAACTCACCAGCCTCACGGTACCGTTCACTTGCTACTTCAAAATTAATTTCACTAGGACGGGTCGTATTATGTCCACATTGCTCCACCGGCACATTGCTGATGTTTTGCAAACTGCGAACAGGCTCTTCGGTATTGTGTGAGAATTCATGAAGTTCAGATGAGCTACACAAAGCCGCAGCGCGAGACGAAATAACTTGTTCCGTCAAGCTTTCTTCGTCGTGTGAATGACCAGTTTCAGTAAAATTTAGAGCAGAACTACCCTCCATGTCGGACAACTGATCAACATCAAACAACTGACCAAAGTGATCAGCTTCCGGGGTTTCATTTATAAGATCTGATCCGTGTAATTCTTGTTCTCGACGCTTTCGATCTTCTTCTGCAGCTAACGATAATCTAATGGCTTCCATCATCATGAGTTCCTCGATATCCTCTACGCGAGACCGACTGGATTGATTGCGCGTTGGAAATAGCTCGGATGTAGATGATCCTACAAAAATTACGCAGGTAGTTAAACACCGACAAATTAGCGCCGAAAGATGGTTTATTAAACAGTAAAAGATAAATGAAGTGGATAAGAATACGTACTGGATCGCGGTACCGTGGGTCCGGAAATATGGGTGGCATTTGCTCGGTTGTCTAAGCCTAGTATAGGTCGGCGGCGTCGCCCGAAGAGTAGTCGACTTTCTTGACTACCTGATGTCTGTCGAAGAACATACGCTGCGTTGTGCAGGGCTGTCGCAGCAGCGGCTCGTCGTAATGCATGAGTGCGTGCTTCATTTAACTTCTTTGACCAGTCAGGACGAATTTTATCGGTGGTTATAACTTGAGATGCCGATGCTGAAATCGAGGTAGCACGACGTCTACCACCAGAAGTGGAATCATCGGAATTATTAACCGTGTTTGGGTCTCCTTTCGTTTTATCGGGTATGTCTGGTGTAGAACGAGGTGAAGTTTGTCCGATTTGATTAACGTATACAAATCCACGACGGAATGGGGGGGGTTCGTATATCACCCCAAAATCAGATACAGCACAAAATGGACAACAGGCTGGCTCAGATATTAACTGATAATCACTGCCGACATTCGCGCTGGTAACGCTTGATGATGATGGCTCAAGTCCGGTTACATCTGATGTTCCATGTTCAGGTGGATGAGGATCGAGTCGCTTTATTTGAACAAAACACTCAGTACAGATGGGTTGATCACAACATCTAGTGCGATTGAAATAGGGAGGATAATATAAGAAGCAAATAGGGCATTCTTCAGCATTTTTATACAAGAAGGCTTCTAAGCGCTGTCCATTAATATAAGGTTCGTCGGGGAGTTTAATCTCGGTAGGAAGCATATCGTTATCACAAGAATTGCGAGAGAGTGAAACGGCAGCAAGAGTTTTTGATCTGTTACGAAAGAAGGGTGGAGGAGGTGTATTTGAAGAGCATGGTAAAGGATAAGGTGATTGAGGAGGAGATGCAGAAGAAGATTCCCATGGAGAAGCATTGTCGAAAGGTTCTTGTGAATTGAAGGTAGTGGAAGGTCCAATATTGGTTGAGTAACCGGAAGATTGGACCTCAATCTTGGGATAAGTATCCTGGGTGGAAGACGTTGGTTCGAGGGAATCTTCCTGGGGGATTTCATCAGCCTGAGGAATGGGTAAACCACGAGCGGCAGCGGTAAGTTGATGTTCAGTCCATGTATTACAATGATCATGTAAGCCTCGCCAAAAGGGAGCTAAGCGGCGTTCAATCTAGGAAAAGTTAGATTAACTGTTATAATGGTGTGTGGGTGTGAGAGGGAAAAAAATTGAAGTGGGAATGAAGGCAAACAAAAGTTGAATTTGAGGGGGGATGAAAAATTTAGGGGGCATGACATACAATTAACTGGCGAACGATATTCTTGTTAAAGTCTTCAGTTCCGGTGTATGTGCCTAGAGTGACGAGATAACCACCATCGACAGTTTCGGATTTCATGCTGATTTCTCGCTCACGTTGACGTGTAGCAAGCTCTTTTTGTAATTTTCTAGCTTCACGTTCACTCCGAGTTTCTATTACCTCTGAACGGGACTGATCACGATCGTTTCCGTTGTAACCTAAGCCAAGAAATGGTATGTCATGGCGATGACGTCTACCGCCAGTTGAGCAGTTGGGCGCGGTAGTAGATGAGTTTGAAGCATGTCGAAAGAGGGATGAAGAGTGAGAATTCGTTGAAGTAGAGCCAGGAGGTGAATTTTGTGAAGATATATTTTGTTCAAAACGAGACGCTGAGGGAGAATGAGGTTCTTTAGTAGAGGTATTGCCCATTCTTAAAGGTGAGGGAAAGCTATGGTGAAGAAGTAAATAGGCTAGAAATGTAAGAATAGATTTTAAGTTTAGTCAAAGCATAAGAAAGTGATATAAATGGTGAAAAAGATAATATTTTTATATGAGAAGAAGAAGGTAATTTGAAGAGTGGTATGGTGAAGAAATTCAAGTAGAATAGGATGAACAAGGGTAACTAAACTATGCCGAAAATTCGACAACGGAGCCGAAATATACCTGAATGGAAACGAGCGCGAAAGAATATGAACACCAAATGTCTCTTAAAAATAACAGGGAACGATAAAGAGAAGAACAACCGGAACGTAACGCATTGAACGTATAAGATTCGAAAGATTTTGGGGAAAAGCGAAATTCACGAACCCAAAAATCCGGCGCGTGGCCACGAACCCACGGCTGCGAATCACGTGCTCGGTGCGGAATAACCTGCTGCCGCGGCCTTATTAAGCCGACTCACGCACCGGCGCGCCCAGTCACGTGCAGTCCCCTACGTCGGCAAGTGGCCGTGCGGGTCCGTAGTTAGCCCGTACTTTACCCGCACTTTGCCCGTCTTTGCTTAAAAACCTTTTTCCGAATTTCCGCTTTGGGAAATTTTTGCATCAAAATTATCGTGAAATTCGGAGTTTGCCATTTTTTATTTCTGTTTTATCTTATTTTTCTTCCTTTTTCCCTCTTTTATTTTCATTCCATCTGATTATACTAAGATCCTAAATTCCCTATATTCCCTTGCCCTGTCTACTCTAATTTTCTCTCTATTACCTCCAACGCTAATCCATCCTCTGTTATTTTTTTAAATTATCTTCTAGTATATAAATCATTGTCCAAGGTCTATCTATCTATTTATTACCATCATTATATGCTAAATTTTATCCTTCGTTAATACTTTTATCTATTATTTTGATTAACAGGTTTAACTCTGCTTTTAACCCTTCTTCGATGCTCCATCAAATTGTGCACTTCATTTTTTATCACCACAGGTTCCACCCAGATGTATTATACAACCCTCACTTAACCAGTTCACATCTCTTTCCTCTCTAATCCCCGTTTATTTTAACCCATCATAATACCCTCGTTCTTCATATTTACAATTCTCCCCGTCTATATGCATCGCGAAATCCCCGACACAATGAGATAGTCAACAGAATTTCCAAAAACGAGTTTACTCTACATAGAGTTTCGTAATTTGTGTCATTTACAGTTATCCAGTTAAAGCTAATTCAAGGTGTAAATAATTTTGTATACACTTTAATATTACTTTGTAGACACAAGAACTTAACTTTCCACCTATTCATGCTGTAAGTTGGTAGTACAAACGTTATTTTATCCATCAAATACTTCTTCTTCACCACTAATAATCATGATGTATACATCCTGAAAAATATTTTTACCGTCGATTAAAGCCCATCCACCTTTCATCATCGTGCCAACTGTTTACCGGTCAGTTATCACAGAAACCTTAAAGAGAGTACCGTTCACTGCCTATATATCCAAATCATTGCTTCCAAAATCTTCCGTTTGTTACTGATATAGTAAATAGTTATTCAACTACTAAACAGAAGCCCGTTATCCCTTCATAACTTTGTACTCACAAGCTAACATCTTAATGAGTCGCAACTTGTTTAGCTTGAATATCACAAAACCATCTTTTTCATTTCCTCTGGTTAACTCTCACAAAGATTAGCTATCTTCAATCAGTTAAACTTTTCAACTAAAATACGTTTTAGCACACAATTCCCTTCTCTTCCCCTCCCCCCCATAAACGCGTTTCTCACATTACTAGGTAGTCATGATATATGATTGTTGCTTAAATAAAGTTTGTTTTATCAAAGTAGCGCCATTTCAGCCATTTTGAAAATTTATACTCAACCTTGCCTGTCATGACAAGATATTTTTATACATTCGTTACCTAGCTCCCCCAAGCTTAACACCCCAAACGCACCAAGAGTAAATATCGCTTGAACAATTAAGCCGATTACTTTACGCAGGAAACTTTCCGTTAGCTTGTAAAATGAGCTATTAAAGATTAAGCAATCCATAATAAAGAATTATTTCATGATACGTACTTATGATTGAGCCATAAAGATAAAGCATGAACGACGGGGATATTATGCCGGGTGAAACCATGCCCAAGTAACCAGGAGGATATACTATTTTACCATGGCTACTAGATTGATGCAAGGCGTCCGTCAAACGTTGTACACCGTAATGTTCAAAGTATCAACGAATGTCTTGGTTCGGGTTCGGATCAAGTGAAGAACTAGAGGTGTACAGATTTGTGAAACTTGCGTTTCTAAATTAGCAGGCTATATCACATTTAACATTCACTTCCTGGTTCAAGTTTCACATTATTCCCGACAAATTTGAGAGTTGCGAAGAGGATGTGTCCTTCGTCCGTGCTCATTAATACATTGAGTTATCATTGCTACACACTACAATAATCCCATGCACGATTATTTAAATATTTCAAATGGGTAAAATACCGCTACTAACCTGATCCAATTCGTGAATACGATGAAAAATTTTTGTCCAGTTAGCATGTTCATCAACAACTTTCATCCAGTAGTTTACCATTATTGTTTTCCCTAAAACTTTTATATCATAATTCATTCTTTAATCTTCCACTTTCGTGGCGGCAATTTACCCAGAAAAGTTTATCAATACGATCATTTGTATTATGCAACTCTCCCCGAAATATAAAACCATTGATTTTGCTTCTCGTAAATAACGTTCATTAATAACTCTCCCAAGCGAAAACTATCCATTTTCACAGCATTTAATTTTTCAAGCTATGGTAATAAAACTTTTTATGATGAAAATCGGTGTCTTATAGAAGCGCAACAAGAGTGTTATACACATGTTGATCCAATTTACACTTTATTATTAGTTGTATTATTTGAAAGTATTAAACTTATGATACAGATCAAGTATCATTTTCACGTGTAAGCGCCCTGTGATGATAACATGCACTTATGTAGAATGACGATCATAGAAGAGATAATATAGTAAATTTTGTATTAGCAGGGACACGGGGACAATCAATTACCAGGAGCCTAGTCGATTTTGTTTATAGGGTTAGGAGGTGCAGAATTAATAACTGTAAATTTTACAGTAGCGTTGAGCTTGTATTGCATAACTTGACTGATTAAATATTCTGCCAAATGAAGGGAGTAATGAAGTAAATAAAATGTGATGGACAAAGCTATAGTAGGCAAACACATTGGCCCGTCTAATTTTAATCTACCCATCACGTATTAATTGACCTCAACTAATGGTTTAAGATTTAATATTCACAAAGTTCCCATTATAATCCCTCATGAACACAAGATATTATATGTAAAGTTAAAGTATCAGACTCTACCTTAATCGCATGCATATATACATATACGATTTGATTTAATCTGTTTGATGTATTATACAAAACTTTTACTGTTTTAATTTGGTAGCTAATTACTTTCAACAGTTCCATGAACGAATAATTAGATTTGCGCGCACATATACCCTGTCGTCTCGAGGAAAATATCTTTCACGAAATTCCTCTTGTGTAATTGGTCCAAGCATTATCGATGCATCAAATAACCATGCCAATGCCGGCTCGGCAGGTCGTTGGTATGTTCAAGGTTTCCTGCATTTAAGGGAAGTGTCCTATTATATTGTGTAAAAAGTTAACTAAAGCTTTTTTGTTATTATACTTTTAGAAGAAACACGGACGCTGGAAAATGTTTAAAAGAGTATAGACAAGCGAGCAAGTATATGCTACAATTGGCCAAATCGTCTCACGGATGGTCAGTTTTAACAAATGATAGAAAAGAAAAAAGGTATTTTAACGTGTATAGAACCTATTGAGTAAATAGGCCGAGGTTTGACTGTTCGTCAGAGGGTGAGATTGTGTGTCCATGGGTAACTCTACGATGAACTTTTCTGTTCATATTTGACGACGGGACTTCATGATAAAAAAGGGGGGGGGCATCGTGAAATTTTACCCGGCTAACTGAATTACATAGGGTAAACGAAGAAGGAAGTTTAAATCGGTAGCAGTAAATAATAGTGTGACTGATCGTATTTTTAACGTGAGAATGGAAATTATTATGTAGAAACAAGCAGATAAACCGGTTAACAGCGAATGTATGCGTATGCGAATTGAGTAGAACGTTGTAAAGGCTAAAAGGTTAAAGTATCATTATACATGTAGAATGTCAGAGGTAGCATTCCAAAGGGAACAAGCTACTCGATTAAATTTGGTATCACTTTATGAGGTCATAGACGTTACGAGGAGCGGGACAGTGTGAAGAAAGGATCGTTTGATACGATAGGTCAGACATTTATACGGATATTTTAATGGAACACGATGGTATTGGTCATAAATGAGTCTGATACGGAAGAGTCTAAGGAAAACATTAACGGTGTATACGCTAAGTTACAGGATTCAATGTCTGACAGTTGACCATGTTGCTAATTTAAAAGTAAGCAACAGCCAGTGGGAGTAAGAGCAATGTGAAAGAAAAAGCATAAGAGCAGTTGAAAGTTTATTGGAACAAGGTACAAAGGTTAAGAGGTAGATGTAGGCTAAGGGAGGAAATATGAATATGAACTGAGTAGGACAATGATGGAGGCTTAGTTTTAACACATTAAGCAATGTTAAATGCTACATACTTTACTTCAAAGCGTCGCTAACATACCTACGATTAATCTGGTATGACTGGCGTCTCGGGGCTCGTGGACTTATGATAAGGTATGAATTTAACGTGCCTTAAAACCTTGGTTTTGGCAATTCTAGATCGACAACATCGATATACAGCACTAATATAAAATCCGTGATGTAACTAGTTGAAAAAATCAATAAAAAAGTATAGCCGTACATATGTACATGTATAGTTTCACGTATAACTCATGTAAAAAATCCGAATAAAAAGACTATTGAAAACTTTACGATAAACATCCACATAAGACTATAATAGGGGCTAGAACAAGAAACTCTTACGGATTATAACGAGTTTATTCAACGATATATACACGATACAACCAAAATCAAATACTAAAATACCGATAAAGCCAATACAACAAACTCATCGACCAAAAAAGGGAAAAGGCGATATCACGTGCCCGAATGCCTCGTCTCAGCCCTACGGACGTAGGGCTGAGACGAGGCAGGGCAGCCCCACTCTCCTTTTCCGTTTTTGGAATTGCCCCTTCTGTTGCCGTGCCAATTCGTCTGGTCTCTCGGTGTCCATGTTTTGTTTACTTCTGCAAAGCTTCCAATTTTTCCTGATGTGTTTACTCTGTATTGAGATTTCAAGTGCGAGTGTTTGAATCAAACTGTGCATGTTGCTTGTTGCTTACGCACTGTATCAAGAGAAAACGAGTGCGTATGTGCGTCCCGGTCTTGGTGCATTTGTGCTCCACTTGTACGTATTCCTAACTTGATTTTCTTCTTTACCCTCCTTAATTCAGTAGACTTACGTTGAATGGTTTCCTTGGTTTATACACTCTTATTCTTCTTGTTGTTCTCAAATTTTGTTGACCATTCTCACCTTGATCTACAGTTCCCTTCCTTGTGACTCAATCAAAACTTATTATTTGTATGTGTACGCTACCGTGTTGATTAACTCCGGGTTTTTTTCATCTCCCATCTTGTGTATCTACATACGCGTTTTATCCTCGCACCAGCGCCGCCCACAGCAATAACGGCAGCTATACTCACCCGGAACATCCCCAATTATAAACTTCACTCCAATCTTCCCCAGTCAAACTTGCTCTGGCAATCTCAAATTAGCGTTCGGACGCTAAATCACCATCACTGAATTTCGTGTTCATATTCTGCTCAAGCTCCATCCTTCATCGAGTTGCATATTTTACCAAGCTACAAGGCTCAAGTATTGCCGTAAACTTTCACTCTTTTGATATCTTATCATCAAACTTCTCCACTCTGCATTAATACGCTCCACGATACTTTTCTTCGAGGTCATTCTCCGTCAACACTAAACTTCCTTTCCTCCCCCCTTCGCGTTTCCCGCTAAATTTTTCAAACGTTACTCACACCAAAAGTTCAACATACGCATCTGTATTAATTTGCGGTTCTATGATTTCGCCCCAGCATTTTTATCCTTGATCGTGCCGACAGATCTCTACTCAACATAATTTATCACCTTCTTTAAGTTATAGGTCGACCCAGCTTCTTTATCACACTCGTCATTATTTTGAAATTCTCCTCAACGTCACCGGGAAATTTGTTTATTCAAAATCGACAATGTTCAGTCCCCTAACGCCAAGTTCTCCCTTCAACTTGAACCGAACAAGTGCAATGCAGAGTGAAAAGTATACAATGGATACAAACCTACACCCTGCACCAAAATCCGTGCCAATGGATTCAGACTTTCCATCAACCCCGACAGCCATAACGAGAAAACCCCCCAACTCTTCTCCTTTTGTTTCTGAAGTTTGCTCTGAGAATATGGAGAACCAGGGGACCAATCCACCAATTCCACCTCCCCCCTCTTCTTCACTACAACCAATAGCGCGAACCTTTTCCAACACCAGTGCTTTTGCTTCGGAAATTGATGATAGCGTAGACCTTGAAACTTCAGGCAAGGATTCCACCCGCAAAAGGACCCCACTTATGTCCTCAATGAACAGGATGAAAGATTTCATACATAAGTACGCCAACACATCTCCCATACGTCAGAAGACTTCCCCCACCAAAGTAACTATTTCACAATACTGGACTGAAAATTCGGATATCGAATGCTCTGTTTCTCATAAATCCTCAAGTTCTTCGATGGCTCAGTTCACAGACGAACAAACCCCCCACTCCGTCCGTTCAGACGCTGCCGAAATTGTTGCTCGCAGAACTTTTATTGCTTCACTAAGCTCTGCTGCAACCGTTGGTCCAATCCTCAAAAAGAAAATGAACGCAGCCCTTCGGCACAATGGCGTTGATACCGCTCAATTTGACGAACCCAGCGCGGGAACTTCTCAAGAGCCCACTATAGCTTCATCAACTGCAACACTAGATCCGTTTACCACTGAAGGATCATCCGACACTCAGGCTCAACAACGCGTCGATTCTGGTTCGCGAGGTAACGAGGACAGAGTTGACGCTTCGGAAAAAGAAACTAAAGTCGACAATGAGGATCTCATACTTCCTCCCAAGCCTACTCAATTAAAAGAAACTAACCCAACGCCAGATTCCATAAACGATGAAGGAGAAATCAACGATGACGAAGAATGTGATAACGATGACAACTCAATGGCAGCTGATGATACTTGTTTCAGTACATTTTCTGCCGTTCATAATGCCGATATGACCCAGTTTGCCAGACTAGGACAATCTCCCACCCACTTAATGGCATGCCCTTTAATGGTAAGTACCTAATATTTTAACATTGTTTCCCAACTTACACGTACAACTAGAATCTCAAACCCAAGATGCATCCAGAAAGTCCCGTCAGAACTCGAGTTCACGCGAGGTCACCGCTAAAATCGAGTGTTTGCAGCAACGATTCGACAAATCTCTTAATCGACTTTACCCAACAGGTTGATATAACAGGATCTTCATCTCGAAAGCACTCGCCCACTCGACGAAACTCTCCTACTAAAATGGCAACTGAACCAAACCTTCTGGCCTATATTCATCAACACAAGTCACCGGGCAAACAAGATCCCATAAAAGAGAGAAATCGCCCAGGTACACCCCTTCGAGATAACGGTAATGGATCTGGTTCAAAAAGTGTTATCCTCAATCTACTGGATTTTGATTTACCGCCTGCACCGACTCCAAGGTCCGTTCCAAGTATCACGGTACGAGAGCTAGAGACATTGAAATCGAATTATCAGTCACAAGTGTCCGCCTTAAAAGCTACGCTGTCCGGTAGGGAGGCGGAAGTTATGGCATTAAAACAGGCCGTCGCGGATGCTGAAAGGCGTGTTGGTGCAGCTACTGAAGCGATGAGAGAAGAAAGATCCGCGCGCGAACACGTTGAACGTGAGAAAGCTGCGTGGGAGGCACGTAGGGCCGAATTTGAAGAAGTTTTAGAAAATGTAAGGGCTGAAGTGTTAAGAGGTGAAAGGGAACATGAAAAAAACCGCCGAGATCTCGCCGTGGCCGAGAAAAGGGTTGAAGAAGCTGAAAAGCGAGCAGAAGAAGCTGAGAAGAGAAGACTAGCCGCTGCTACGACTCCCACTACGGTAACCGAAGCAGACGGAACGTCGACTCAGCTTTTTACACTGAATCAAGTTCAGGAGGCAATTGATGCTAAGGTTCACGCACTAAGTACTGAGTTGCATTCTATTTATAAAAAGAAACATGTCAATAAGGTCGCTGGCTTGAAGAAAGGCTTCGAGGATCGTGCGAGACGCATTACAACCGATTTGCGGGAGCAGAATGAAAGTCAATTAATGCGTATAAAAGACCTTGAACAAGAGAATGCAGACTTGAAGCAAAAAGTCGTCGACCAAAGTATGTGCATTGGCGAAGTTAAAGAATATAAGCCGGATCTGGTCAAGGAAGACTATGAACTATCTGTAGCCAAGGAGGAGATAGCCGCACTTCGCGATAAGGTCGTCAGCTTGGAGATGACATTGGCACGAGAGCGAACTGAAAAGAGCGAGTTGGTTGCCGCCGTTGATGAGATGCTATCCTTACAAACAGGCGATTTATCCGGTAATGAAGATTCAAAAAATTTTAAAGATGTCAAAACTGCAAAGCCGGTAACATCGAAGGCATCTACATTTGACGCATCCGTATACCCTGCTGCATCAACTGCTAATCCATCGGCGAATTCAGTGAAGCATGCCGCCCTCACGCTGGCGCCAACTACTCCAACAGCCTACGTTGATACAACGGTCGCAACAAGAGATCGTAAAACCGTAGCATCAAGACTAAGGGGACCCCAGTTTTCTAATAATGGCGGATCATTCAGACCCCCATCAGTATCATCATCAGTGTCATCAATTTCTTCAGGATCATCGTCTGCATCGCAATTCGGGACGGAAATTCCGATTCCACAATCGTACAAAAGTCGAATCATGAGCAATATTGAACGAATGGGAAATAATGTCGACAAAATCAATGTTGGTACGGGTGACCGAAAGATGACTGATGATTGAGGCAAGAATGATACCAATATTCTTTATACATGACAGGACTTTAAGCTTGATGGTACGATAAAGGGTAATGAACTTGTCGTTAGCCAACCTGAATTTGTTTTAGGTATTCAAAATCCGTGTTAATAAAGCTGAAAAAATTGGTGCGAATTCAAACATGGTAATTTCAGAATGATAAGTTTGGTGTGCACGGTTTGCGTGAATTCAGAACTTCCTGTAATACTCCTACTTTCGTATTACACTTGCTCTGGAACACATTCTGGCGATTCGTGTCGGCAAAGGTTGCTTTGTCGAGGTTGACAAGCCGGTTGTTCAGTTCGCTCTAATATGGTTTTGATCATTTCATTACCCAACTTCGTGGCCTCTGGAAATCTAGGTGTGAAATATCGTTGTACTTCCTCAAATTTATCACGATACGAATCCATTAGCCCCAGTGTAACGCGTTGACTCCAATCCTATGCCATTAACTGTGTTAATTTATTAAACGTAAAGAAGTTATCGTTGGTGTAGAAACTGTAAATTTGGCACGTACACGAGCAGCAAACGTGAATTCAATATCGTCCGTTCTAAAGGTAGTGTCGTTGATAGCCGTATCTAGACATTCTTCCAGGAGTGTGGGATTACGGAAAACATATTCCGTGATTCCCAGCCATAGTCGAAACAGCTGTACATGTCAGGGTAAGTATAATAGGTATAGCGGTTCATGAATGATATTCGCTTACCGGTGTAGAACATATCATATGGTCATAGGGTACAATATTCAAATTACACCAACAATCAACCATGGCGAGGAGGCTTAAATGTGTGTTTTTGAGGCGCTCCGGAGGCATGTCACCCAAGCTGAACTTATCCAGAATTTTATCGTCGAGGAGTAAGCTTGATGGACGGTTACGAAAAACGGCTTCACGAGCACGATACACCCGTGATCGCAATTCATCTGCTTTACCCTCAAGCATAAGCTTAAATAATTCGGTTACAGACTGAGCATACTGCTGAATCTGCTGTTTGGCCATTGGGTTAAGAATTGCTAAACCGGCGTATACATGCCAACTGTTTGCGTATATGCGTAGAGTAACGTTAACCTTGACGTTTTCAATACCCCCGATGTATCGCGGCATTTCCCAAGGATAGTTTTGGTTAGCAGCAAAGGCAGCTCCCATACTTAACAGCGAACAGGGTTAGCAAACAACATTGATGAGAAAAGGGTAATTGAAGAGTAGTTCTGGCAAGTGTACCTGAGAAATGCTGCATGGGTAACGGCTTGGGTGTCAGCGGTAATTCGATCATGAATATTGGCACTGATAAAGACATATTTTGATTGAAAACATGCTAATATGCTTTCCACCTTGCGCAAACTTTCATCGGACGCTCGATGTTGTATTAATACCTAAATAATTGTACGCGAAAAACAGGTCAGGCAGATTATTGGCAGATAAACACGAGAGTTGGAATACACAGCTTACCAAGGGTTGCCCTTTTGGACTCACACCCGGACCATGCAGGGAGTGACAAGTTACAATGTCGACATCAGGCGGTAGATACTTTTCAAGGATTTCAACCTCGAAAACCTTACAAGAAGTTTGTCCACCGACAATGGCACCTACTTTTGTTGCTGCAACATATAAAGCAGATTTAGAGGGTGATGAGAATTGAAAAATGAAGCATAAAAATGGCGTACATGATGCGTAGGCTCTGACGGCAGATTCAAGGTTTGCAGCTTCTACACTATAAATGATAAAATCGCTAGACCTGGATACTAGATTGCCGTTATCCAGTAAACTTACACGAGGCTGAGTTAACGTGTTGGTAAATTATATCAGGGTATTGGTTGAACAAACTGTAGATTAAGGGACATAGCGGATGAAAGCACAATCAAGTCAATGGGATGTGTAAAATGCATGAATTGAAAAATTAAGCAATAATCAAATGGTAATACATATGGGGCAAAGAACTTTTTGAGGACTTCGAAATTTTGAGGTAAGTCGCATGCGTTCACGCTAATGGAATAAGGTTAAATGCGAGGCAAAAGTTAGCAGGCTAAGAGAATTTCTGATATATGGAGGTATAAGTTTATGTTAGCAGAGGACAGAAAATATTAGGGAAGTATAGTAAAATAAGAGATTGAGGAAAAAATATATCAGAGCAGTGTATATAAGGTAGCGAGATTGTTCATCAAAGAAAGATGCACCGATAAAGTTAAGGACAGAACGACGAAAACTTTCCGGTAGAATATCAATACTCTAGCCAAATGCGCTCAACGGTCATCATAATTGAGTAAAGTAGGGTGGTTTAAGAGAAACTAACCAAAAAAAGAATAAAAAACAACTCACAAATAGAGTAATGCTAGTTAGTGATTATAGTAAGGTGAAAAAACTTACTTCCAGCCCGCCTCACTAAGCAATTTAGCATAGACTTTTCCCATAGCACCAAGACCAATTATACCCACAGTACAACATAGTTGTAAATTTTGGGATGAGTTTTCCATGATAAATCAAGTAAATCAAAGAAAAGAAAAATTAATGAAACAAAAAGAACCATCGTGAAAATTTCGATCTGGTTTGCCTCTTTATATACTCAGAGAGTGGGGCACGTGGTGTATTACATAAGCACTTGGTTAGTAAGATGATTAAGCGAATTGGGTATTTAAGCGAGGGGTGGCGGATGGCGTGTGGCGTTGGGTGTGTGTGGGGGCTTCAAAAAGGGCGAAATTGGAGATATTAAGGTTAGAGGAAGATTTTATACTTGATAATTCTTGGATAGGTTTTCGAGATTTAGCAATTATGGCACCAAAAAAGAAAGTTGATCGTACACAGGAAAATGTACAACTTGGACCCCAAGTTAGAGAGGGTAAGAAAATTTTATGGGGCAAACGGCTGTGATAAATAGTTGATGATATATGAATGAGGGAGTGAATAGGTGAACTTGTGTTTGGAGATGCGCGAATTTTTGCATCGTTCAACGATACATTTGTTCACGTAACGGATATCAGGTCAGTGCAAAAGTTAAATATTTGGATTGAAGTATAATGAAAGAAATTTAAAAAAAGACTAATAAATTATAATGAACATAGTGGACGAGAAACGATATCACGAGTCACAGGTGGTATGAAAGTTAAAGCTGATCGGGATGAATCTTCACCGTACGCAGCTATGTTAGCTGCGCAAGACGTTGCAGCGAGATGTAAAGAATTGGGAATTACAGCGTTAAACGTTAAAATTCGAGCGACTGGAGGTCAGGAATTGATGCTTTACTTGCAATAACGCGCATGTACAGGAGAGGATTATTAGAATGACCAAGGCTAACATCTACTTGATATGAAAAAGGAAACGGAACAAAAACGCCCGGACCAGGAGCTCAATCAGCTTTACGAGCTTTAGCACGAGCAGGAATGAAAATTGGTCGAATTGAAGACGTTACGCCCACACCGTCTGACTCTACGCGGAAAAAGGGAGGAAGACGGGGTCGTCGGTTGTAATTCTCGAGATATGACGACATTGTTAAAAGTATAGCAGTGGTAACGATGCCGGCGGCGATTATAGTAAAACAGACAGAGGTTGCGATCGCAATGGCAAAGTATTTCACTACTGCGATATTAACATATGAGGGAGGGGAATGTGCGTCTATCCTAATCAATCACCAGTGTGTGGATAATTCAAGATAGAATTACAATTATGAATTGTTTGGTGAATGGCTTGAATGATGAAGTTGTGAAGTTTCAATGATGACTGGAGCGTATTCACCTGTTTCAGCGTAAGGATCATGAATTTGAAAATTGAATGGTTCATGATCATCGAGACCAAGAATTCCGCTATGCTGTACGGAATCATCGTCATCATCATCCTGATTATCGAGGTTAAAGTTCAAGTTGAACCTTTCAACCATACGATTATGAAATGTTTCAAGAGCCTGAGTAACACGATCACGAGATGATGATGATTCAAGTTCCAATGTTACAAGTTGTCGGAATTTATAGATCATACTGATCAAGAATGAGGAACCGAGATTGGTTAAATCGAATAATCCTTCTTCGACGATACTTTGGGCCACGTTAAGCTGAAGGTAAAGTTGGTCTAGTAACTCTTCGTAAAATGCAGGCCTTTGTTCAACGATACGCTTACACGTAAAACAAATTTCAAGTATACGTTTCCATTGTTGTAGACTAGAATAATTATTCAAGCTCAAGATGGTGATGAAGCTGAACTGGAATTCACCAAGAATTTCTTGAATAGATTTTGTGGTAGTGTGATGTTCGATTAAATTATTTAACGCCCAACTACGATCTCGAGCAGCTTCACTTCGCTGACTTCCTGTAAGTCCATCGCTCCAGGTTTTTTTAACATCGATAGCCATAAAATTCAAATTGTCCGATATAAAATTATCCCGATTAATATCGGTAAGTTCGTTTATCTCGATATCTTGTCTACCCGTACTACCCGAATTGAGTGTCCACTTCCCTTGGGTTATTCGATCTAATAACTCCTTTGATATCCATTGAGTTAAACGTTTCCAAGCAAATCCAACGTTGATCTTGACATCGTTATCCTCATTAACCTTATTCCAATACGAAAAGTATCCATTGAAACCACCTATTTCTTCTGCCCATTCATGATCAATTTCAATACATTCACATTTATCGTTCCATTTAAAGGTTAAACCACTTGGTGCATTATTTAATGTAGTATTCTTAATCTCAAACCAAATTCCACACCGAAGCGATAAAGATGAATTCACGCCTACGAACACACAGTTTAATCCCAAAGGAAGATCGCGAACTCCTCGAAATTGTCGCGTAGCCGTAAAACTTACAAAATTAATTCCCACCAAACAATTTTCCGGTAAACCTACGAAAGATAGACAATAATTTTTTGCTAACTGTTTCGCAGAAACTTTCGCGTCTAATATCGCATTGTTTAACTCGTAACCCATCTCCATCATCAAGTTGGACAAGATTTACCTCTTTCGCTGGAGTTTTTTCGTTTTTTGTCCCAAAAACCACCGTTGCTGACCAAGCCTCGTGGCGGTGCATTTCCGAGCCACTGGAATCACGTGTGCGGCCGAGTCCGCCACCCTCTCTTGTGGCGCAGGATTATTTGAAGAGTTTTTGTAAACTGAGAGTTTTGTCGTCATGTCGATTCAAAATTTTAGCTGTAGCTAATTCAAAATCTTCTTGAGTAACATGAACTCGTCTTTCGCGCAATGCATACATTCCGGCTTCCGTGCATACACCCTTCAATTCTGCACCGGAACATCCATTCATCTTTTCGGCTATCTTCTTTAAATCAATTCCCCGTGTAAGATTCATCTTTCGGGAGTGTATACGTAAAATATCTGCTCGGGCTTCTACTGAGGGAGGTGGAAATTCTATTTTTCGATCGATTCTCCCAGGTCGCAATAATGCAGGATCTAATATGTCAAGGCGATTGGTTGCCATTATTATTTTAATATTTTTTGTAGGCTCGAATCCATCCAACTGATTCAATAATTCAAGCATGGTTCTTTGTACTTCTGAGTCACCACCTGATGAACTTTCAACTCGTGATGATCCAATAGAATCAATTTCATCCATGAATATAATACTAGGAGCATGTTCACGAGCCATCACGAACAATTCTCGAACCATACGACTCCCTTCACCGATATACTTTTGCACGAGTTCTGATCCACTAACTCGTATGAATTTACAATCTGTATGGTGAGCCACTGCTCGCGCTAATAGGGTTTTACCTGTTCCCGGTGGTCCGTACAATAGTACACCCTTCGGTTGCGCAATACCCAAAGACTCAAATAATTCTGGATGCTTAAGTCCTAGCTCGATAACTTCTTTAATCTCTTTTATCTGCTTGTCTAAACCTCCAATCATATCATATGTGCTGTCGGGAACCTTTTCAACCATCATGAGAGACACCAAAGGATCTACTGATGATGGCAGTATTTTTTCCAATTTATATGAATCACTCAGTAATGTTACTCGTTTTCCCACGGTAAGTTTTGATATATCCACATTGTCCGAAACATCAACCACTACATACATCATATTAGAACGCGTTCCTTAACATTATCATCGTAAACCACATACCGTACTTTCCCTCTGGTTGAACTTTTACCAAAACTTTATTCGTACTCATCACTTTAACAACTTCACCAACATACGATCCGGGTTGTTGAAGTAAACCCAATTCTTCACGTAACAAACGTACCCGCGAATTATAATCATTTCGTTGTGCTTCTAAACGTCTTAACATAGCTTGTCCTTGAATAATCTCGAGCTTCATGCTCTCAATTTTATTCCGAAAAAATGTATCAAGCGCCATATTATTTAATTCTATCTTGAAGATAAATTAGTCCAATTTCAATTCATAAAACACGTCGAAATTATCAATTCATACAAAAAAATCACCGAAAAACTCTATCAACCACAAACTCTCGCCGCTTAATTCTCCCTTCAACACCAAAGCACTCCTCTACCAATCACGTGATGGCTCATGTCACATGTCCATCTTTCGTACTGTCATTCTATCACATGATCTCCATTAGGGTGCTCCGCTTAACTTATTCTTTAAGTTTGTGGGTTGGAGTTTGCTTGAAGAAAAGTTTTCATCATCAAAATTATTTCAAGAATTACTTTTCTTATAATAATCTTTTAGTATATATAATAATTCATTTTAACAATTCTAAACATTAATAAAATGCTCAATACCAACAAATCCGTGCTCTCTTAATTCATCAACTTATTCTGCATTTTAACCGTTTTTACTTCATTGTGACCCTTTTTCATTATATCATATATGCCCAATTTATCCACCAGAATACCATTCAAAATGCAATAGTATTCAACTAATTAAAATGATAAAAGTTAAACTCGACAAAATCTCCTTTTAATTGTTTCATTAACCTAACGTCAAGACTATGATCAATTTTCTCTAGATAATGCATTAATGCCTTCACCGAGCAAATTATTTTCCAATTCATATCACTGATTTGCAAACGGTTACTTACTAACAATCAAGTAGCGTATATTCCCTCAGTTTATTATCTACTACTAAGTGGATTTCTCGCGCTTTTTATCACATTACACCCTTCTCTTAAAGCTGCTGTCCTACTTCGTATACCTTGCGCCACATGCTTTTCCTGCTTCTCATTGGTAACACTGTACTCGCCACATGTTATACACTTGGCTTACCCTCCAACCATGACAACAGGGCTGGACATTATCGAGCAGTTCGTTTAAATGTCTTCCTTCCCCCCTCCCCGCCAAAATTTGATCAGGTTTCCCCCAATTCGCGCTCTTCAAGTTTGTCCGTGTATTTACATCGCGAATATTCATTACACTTCCCCCAAGCAAGGGTTTTCTCATATTTATTTCTGAATTACCCTTCTTAAACATAGCTTCTTTACCCATTATAATCATTATCATCATATCTTTCAATTGTCCACTTCTTCTTAACTCCTATCAACTTGGTCAGGTTATGATTACCCTCTTCTACTATCTGTTAACCTTTCAATTCCCCTCCTCTCACTCACTTACACACGTTCAACTTACCTCTGCGTATACAAATCTCGTGCTATAATTCCGGCATCCACTCATCTATTAGGACTAATCAACAGAATCTTTTACCAAATCGTCTGAGATGAGTCTCTCCGGTGGCTATGCTAGTTTAAACTCGTCAAATTCTTCAACACGAAGTGCTGGCGATTGCCATTCAACATGTCGAAAAGGAAACAAACAAGCAGATTCAAACGATGGTAATCTCAACAACTCGAATAATCATTGTAAGCTTTTGCCATTCTTCCGTCTAACTTTAAACAGTACATGTTAACGTGTACGGTAAAATACCATTAGGTGCTCATGATTCAGGTGGTTCAAAGTCACAAAAGCACATGCATACGCTTAACAATGATTCTCGGAAAATTTCAATAGCCAGCCGATCTGTGTCAGCACACATTCCTCCTAGAGTCCCCGAATTTTCAGTGGATGATACATGTGAGGAAGCCAACCAAGATCGTGCCCTGCATTATCAACAAGTTAAATTTGCTGCCGAATTGATCAGAAAACGTGCTACTGGTAATAGAAGGCGACCCGCTGCTCGTATTTTTTCCAAATCCAAGCAAAATACTGCCGTTGAAGAGCACAATGATAATGGTTGCTCTACTGGTGTATCATTTCGTGAATCTTCTCGCACAAATTCGACGGACGAAAATGTTGGTGATGGTGTTGGCGGCGGTAAAGATACCAATGAAAGCATCAGCAATGTTGACTGCGATGTTAACGATGGGGATGATGATGATGATGGTGATAGCTTTACACTAAAGGATCGGCAGGATGCAATCAATGAGGCTCATCCTTTCGGTATACGTATATGGAAACCGGCATTGTACAAGAAAAAAAGATCGGTTCAAGCTACTGCAGAAGGGGATATCCACTCCGCACCAGGTGGTTTTGTGAGTAATGGTGTTTTATTCTTTAATTTAGTTTGGACACTGCTATTCGGCTGGATTCTCGCAGCAGTTGTGCTCTTGGGATGGTGTGGTTGTTTAATTATAAGAATTTGGGATCATAACATCGGTGGTAATGGAGGTGGAGCAGCGTACGGAAACGTTTTGTTCGGATTAGCGAAATACTTATTTTATCCGTTCGGAAAATATGTTAAACTTGTGCAAGAAGATGCCTATGCAGAAGAGGATGAAGGGCTGGGAAGAAGCTTGTCTGATTATGAACAGTGGCAGAGTGGATCGTTAGAAGAGGGAAGGCTTTTCTTTGGGCCATTAAATACAACGTATTCGTTAACACGAACGCCACGAGATTGCTCAGACCCTATGGCTAGCCAGCGGCTTTTAAGCCGAACGGAAGGAGAATCAATGAGTGAAGTTAATGGGAATTGGAGACGAAAACAGCGATTTTTTGGGCGTGGAAAGTGGAATCTGGGTCGAGTGTTTTTTTTTGCGTACTTTTACGGAATTATTTCACCCTTGCTGTTACTAGTGTCTTTTTTATGCTGGCTTATGGTATTCAGTATCCCAATGGGCAAGGTTACCTTTTTACTCTTTAATCATTTACGTCGACATCCATTAGCTTTATCCTTCCATAGTGATACGTCGGGTACGGGACAATTGGGAGAACGGAATTCGACAATTATTGTGTGCACCTATCGAGCAGCAGGTCTCAAGTATTGGAAATACACGGTGGATGGGACGAACATAATTTTGATTAATTTCCTGGGACTTGTTGTATTCATTATAGTTGATTATTACATTTTACACAAAACTTTAAGATTGGATTTATTTATATCACATCATACACCGATGTTTTTCCTATCTCTATCGTCTACCATACCATTAGCGATATTTATTGGACAAGCAGTAGCGTCTATATCAGCGCAATCATCTATGGGGGTTGGAGCTACGATAAACGCATTTTTCTCTACAGTAGTGGAAGTGTATTTATATTGCATAGCGTTGAAGGAGGGTCGATCACGGTTAGTTGAGGGAAGTATAATTGGGAGTTTGTTTGCGGGGATATTATTTTTACCCGGGGTTTCCATGTGTTTTGGTGCATTGAGGCGAAAGACGCAGCGATTCAATGTTAAGTCGGCGGGAGTTACATCAACTATGTTGTTGTTTGCAGTATTGGGGGCTTTTGGTCCGACACTATTTTATCAAATATACGGGAACGTAAGTATTGTGTATCCCTGTAGTAAGTGAAGAAGGTTTACAAAAATTGGCTAATGATTACGGTTTAATTTAGCATGAATTAACATGTCAGGATTGCGGTGCACCAGAAATGAAGAAGGATAATGAATGCAAGCGTTGTCATTTTTCACAGGTTCCAGCAGTGGATGATAAATTTTTTAATGAAGCAGTAAAGCCATACATTCGATTATGTGCAATATTTTTGTTTTTATCGTATATAATTGGTCTTATGTTCACGTTGCGAACGCATGCAGCAAGTATTTGGAACGTGGACCATGATGAGAAAAAGGGACACGAGGGTGATTTACAACAAAATCATCATCACCACCATCATCATTATGGGAGTGGACCTGGACATGGAGGTCATGTTGCTGAAGGATCTGGAATTGGGATGAGTGGGGACGATATACGCAAGACAAAATTATATCAACATGTTTTACACACACTTTTTTGTGACACCGATGTGGGAAAAGGTGTTGAAAGAGAACGAGGTCGAGATTCGGGGATTTCCGATTGCGAAGGAGATGACATTAATGGGTTGGACAAAGACAAGGGACACGGTAGAAGCGGAGGAAGGATAGACATCCGAAGAAGTTTGGATAGATATTCAGAGGAAAATCAAGTACTGATTCAAAATATGGTGGAATTGGCCGCTGCGGCAGTAGCAGTGGCAGCACAAGATGCCAGTCGAAGCTTGGGCAAGACAGCGCAAAGTGAAAATGGCGGAGCATTATGGCAACAATCAGATTGGAATAGAGATAGAATTGGATATTGTGAGGCAACGGAGAATGGACAGGGAAGTTCAGGAGTGGATATGGGAGAAGGAGACATATCAGCGATGCATAATAAACATGATGCGCCTAATTGGAGTAGGAAAAAGAGTGCATTAATTCTGTTATCAGCTACGATATCATACGCTGTTATAGCAGAGATACTAGTTAATACGGTTAGCGCGGTACTAAGTGTGAGTAATTTGAGCGAAAAGTTTTTAGGATTAACATTATTTGCGTTGGTGCCAAACGCAACAGAGTTCCTGGTAAGTATGAGAGAAGATAATGAAAGCAAAATAAGCAAAGCTAATGAGGGATAATTTGATAGAATGCGATTTTGTTTGCGATGAATGGAAACATAGCATTATCGATGGAGATTGGATCGGCATATGCCTTACAAGTTTGTTTGCTTCAAATTCCCGCATTAGTACTGTATAGTACGATAATGGAGAGATTTACGGAGCCTTGGAGATTAACAGAGCACAGCTTCAGTAAGTTTAAACATGTATATTCACAAGTTCAAGGCAGAGACTGGAGGGATGATGAAGAGAATTGGAAGAAGATGAATTAAGGGCTAATATATACATGTGTAAAAGTGTCGATATTTCCACAGTGGGACATGATAACGGTGATATTTTGTGTATTTCTCTTATCATACATGTACGGGGAAGGGAAAAGCAATTACTTTAAGGGAAGTATTTTGCTTTGTTCTTATTCCGTGATAATAATTGGCTTTTACTTTTCAAGTTATGGAACCGGGGAGAATGTGAGCACAGGAAGGTAGATGAAGTTTGATAATTTAGTTCTGTTAAAGGTTCGACTGGGAAGTATGATGGAAGAGAGATAAAAGGAATTAAAACCCCGGTTCCTGTAGCGCGAGGAGCGTACCGTGAGGATGAATTGACGGATAAACGAGGTATTGATCGAATTGGTTATCTCGGATGCACGAGAAGGTTGAAATGATTAATTGAAGAGGATATCTTCGGTCTAAATGTGACGATGGAGGGAGAAGGGACGGTTTTTTCTCATTTGGTCAACTTAGCCTGGTTCAGCATTTTCCATGAACGAACATTTTGATGCAGGAAGATTCAGATGATAAAATCGATGGAAAAATGGATGGTTTAATTATTTATACTACGTATTGCGGGTACGGCGTGCAACATATCTCAACACCAGGAATCACGGCGCAGAATTAAAGTTCCATGGACGAGCCGAGCCAGCCAGTATCCCAAATATATAAAGAAGCAGAATTAACTTATCATGAACTCTTCTGGTTCACCACCCTCAAACTCTTCCATCACAATGATCACCCAACCTTTGGTTCCGACTGCTAATAAACCCTCATCGCAAATCTCGTCTACACATTGTCAACTTGATCTTGATTCAAAGGAAACTAGCCGGCTACTTAAGAAAATCGACTTTGCACTTATTCCATCATTCGCAATACTCTATCTTCTCAGCTTCTTGGATCGCTCTAACATTGGGAATGCCCGTTTAGCTGGCCTGGAAAGAGATCTTAAATTAACCGGACTCAATTACAATGTTTCTCTTGCCGTCTTTTTTCCCTTTTATATTATCTCGGAAATCCCCAGCAATCTTATTCTTAAACGGATACGTCCATCAATATGGCTACCAAGCATCATGTTGGCCTGGGGCTTGGTTTGTGCTTTAAACGGATTCGTTACAAACTTTTCAACTCTGCTCGTTGTCCGTTCGTTTCTCGGGCTAACCGAAGGAGGTCTTTTTCCCGGAATCAATTTCGTGTAAGTCAAAATATCTCCCCAGATCTACCTCGTTTTGCTTCAATCTAATTTTTGCGCCAACCGTCTAGCATCACCATGTGGTATAAACGTGATGAATGTGGAAAACGTATGGCTTGGTTTTATTCTGCTGGTACAGCTGCTGGAGCATTCGGAGGTCTTTTTGCTCGTGCAATCATTGAAATGGATGGCCTTGCATCTCGATCTGGTTGGTCGTGGATATTCATTATTGAAGGTGTCTTAACTATTGTCATTGGTACGTCTACGCTAATGTATTTTCCCAAACCAAACCATTCAATCTCATGTTAATCCTTTTAATTTTAGCTCTTTTGGCTTTTTGGGTCATGCAAGATTATCCAGATCGCGCAAAATTTCTTACGTCTCTTGAAAAAAAGCAGATTCAACATCGCCTTTCTCATGATTATAATTCCGTCTACCAAGATAGTGTATCATCAAGCATAATTTACGATGCGTTACTCGACTGGAAAGTTTGGGTTCATGCCATTATAACCATCGGAATTTATTGTACAGTTTACTGTTATTCCCTGTTTTTACCAACCATTGTTCATTCGCTAGGTTACGCCAACCAAACTGCTCAACTTATGACTGTACCGCCGTATCTCGTTGCGTGCGTATTCTGTATCATTATCGGCTACGCTGCCGATCGTCATGCACAACGAGGCGTGTACATGATTTTATGCTTAACAATTGCGTATGTTAACTTTGCATTTTTGTTTCTGTCGACAACTTAATATTTTGGAAAATCATTCCTTTAATTCAGTAAATCACTAATCACCTGCCATTTGAATAGTATTACCGGTTTGATCATGTTGTTAGCATCCCAAAACCTGGTTGTTAAGTATACTGGAACCTTTTTCCTCGGTGCAGGTTTATACCCCTGCGTACCTCAGGGAATCGCTTGGAACGGGAATAATGTCTCCAATCCCACAAAACGGAGTATTGCCATCGCACTTCACGTTGCCGTTGGAAATGTAGGCGGAATTATTGCTTGTTTCTTATTTCCCCCCTCAACCGCTCCCCGCTATCTACCCGGTTACTTCTCCCTTCTCGCCATGCTACTCCTAAGTTCCATTCTGTGTATACTCATGACTGTGTATTTACGTTGGGAAAACGCTCGCCGTGATGCCATTTACCCCCCTCTGGACAACTATTCGACTGCCCAACAGAACCTCGAGCATCCTTTGGGTAACGATGCTTCATTCTTTCGATATATAGTATAGAATAGGCACATAAATTTACCTTTACGTATCATTACCATCTCTTGGTGTTTCATGTGTATTTAGTCATGTCTCATAAAACGTCAGCTGTCAAGAAATTATCTTTGCACTTCATCTAGCACGCGCACCCCCCTTCCCCCCGTACACATTCCACCCCCATCACCTCTCTGCGCTGTACGAGTACGACGGCGTTTACACGGTAGACAAACGATCACCAAAGATTGTGCTACCAATGCGAACTTCCGTACTTCCTTGTGAAATGGCAGTGTGATAATCTGCACTCATGCCCATTGAAAGTTCGAGTGTATTTGTCTCGGGTAAGTTCATCGCTTGCGTTATACGGTCGCGCAAATCTCGCAATGTGTTAAATTCGGGATTTTCGGTATCGCTTAATCCGTCCGTTGAATAGCGTGTTCCTATCATCATGAGACCGTGAAGTCGAAGATACGAACATTCATGACAAACGTATCGACATAATTCTAATGCTTCATCCGGTGAACATCCACTTTTGCTCACTTCGCCCGACGTATTAACCTGTATCATAACACGAAGCGGTACTTCAAACCAATCTGGTATACCATGGCTCGTTATATCTGGATTATTCGTTGCCTTTGGAGCATAGCCGAGGCTCTCCTCGTTTGGTGTACTCTGGCTTAGATTCACAATATCATTTCCCGCTAAATGATTTGGTGAAAGTAGCCCAAGACGATATAATTTAACAAGTAATGTTGCACGACCTTTATCCAGTGCAGTAGCCTTGCGAATACTATCTACACTTGACACGCACCACAAGTTTGTAATACTTTCTGCAAGTGGACGACATTTATTAGTCTGCAAACTACCAATAAAATGCCATTTAATCGTCAACGGCAGTACTTTCGCTTTTTCCCTTAATTCTTGTGCATAATTCTCCCCAAAATCAACTTGTCCTTTTCCCCGTGCATGTAATGTTGCTATGTCTGATGCCGGCTTCAACTTTGACACTGCAACTAGTCTAACCTGTTTACACGCACATACCAAGAATGCCCGTTAACACTGCCAATATCTTTTTACCTTTACCGCAATAATAAATACCACTAACCTGTCGTTGTTGGATTTGTGCTGCCTGCGTTATCTCCTTCAAAACCTTTGATAATGCACGAGATAACTCCATCGCACGCTGCGGGCTACACTGCAGCTCGCACTCCATTCGCTCTTTGATCTACCAATTCTTAGATCCAAATACTTAAAATTTATCCAATATTCATTCAGTAAAACTGCCCTTTGATATCTAATAATCATTCTTGTTACTCCTTATACCACCTCTTTTGAAATTCACCCTTTGCTCACTTACTTTATATATTGAAGTAAGTATTCGTCTTGTGATCGTGAATAGCAAATGGTGAATAAAATATATGCATAAATGCCTTCACCCTTGTGTACAAGAATCCTGGGTTGTATTCATCACTTCGCCTTGGTTTTCCCGTATGCTCGCCTCCGTTAAATTCACTCCAATTGAAGTTGTACAATATGACCATGTAACATTACTGGTAAACCCTGCCCCGATCGCTTCCACACTTATAAGTCAGACTGGCGGTTTGACAGACTTATTCGTTACACGTATCAAATTGTCTATCGCATATTTCGTATATCATCTTATCATGAATTAATCTGTCCACCTCCGCTTAATCTATCACCTGAATTTTCACCTTGAGTTAAACGAGCTTTCATGCATCGGACCAGTACAGGTGGCACTGATTCGCCCGTTGAGCGTACCGTTAACCGATACATTCGAGTTGTATAATTTGGTTCCAGTCGTAACAGGCAGCCAAAACGACCTCCTTCACTTGTATGTAGCACTGAAGCCCCCACAATGTTATCTGGATGTGGATCAAGTCCACTAAGAACTCCCCACCGAAACCCTTGAACTACACTACGAGAAAATGCCGGCGATATTTGCTTATCCTTACTTATAAGGCCAAATATTTCTTGGGTTTCTCGAGCACTCGATCCGCCAATTTGTTTCCATCGTTGAAAAAAATCATTCGATGATAATTCCGCTGCTTCCATGTACTTGTGAAGAGCAACGGGTAAACGTAGTGTTAACGCTTGTAATGACCCCGCTAAATATGATATTCGTATGGTGGGCGATTCCGAAAATACGTTTAACGCTTCAAACATCACAATTTGTTGTGTATTTTGATTTGGTCCAAGATTAGTGTCTGGTAGGCTTTGAACATCTGCTTTTAATCCGCCTACACATGGTATATCGATCGTTGTTGTAAATGATCCCAATGCAAATTTCGATCGATTCGTAAATACGATAATTAAACATCCCAGTTGTCCACGATATTCACTTTGTACGCTAATCTGAAGTTGGGCATCCTCATATAGAACACCTTCAGCACGTAAAAGTAATCGAGAATACCCTTGTTCCCAATTTGGTGATAGGTGTATTCCACTTGATGTTGATGTACTTGTTGTTCCAACTATATTTCCACAATTTTTACCCTTATTTTCTAATCCGGCCGATGTCGTTGGCATGCCTGATCCAACTTTACTATCTCCGGAAAATATTTCACAACCACTTCCACCTTCATTTTCATTAATACCCACGGTAACTTGACTATTATTACCCAGCGCTAGTGATGAATCTGTTATATCCAAAATTGCCTCGTTTTCCCCCCTTGTATCCATCCACGCTCGTTTATCTATTGTCGATGATGTTTGCTTTTCATTAAGTCGGGCCAGTAATGCCGATGCGCGCTCAGGAAATGGCGGCATTTCCTGGCATACTTTTTGCAGTAAATCATCGGAATCAAAACTTGCCAGTGTATAATATTCACAAGCTCTTTGCTGTAGTTCAGCATCCAATGAGTGACAGTAAGCGCGAAATACTCCGAGAATTTGTTCTTTAAGTTCGGGAAATGTGTTAACAAATTTAATAAAACAGGATAATAATATGGCCTTTGTACTTGATGAACTGCTTGTTAACTTTCCATGTAACAGTGAAAATATATAACTCGGTGGTGAATCTTGTGAATGAGCGATTAAACGTCCAAATTCCCCAAGTAAGTATGCACCAATCTTCACGATCTTCTCGTGGCATGTTGGTGATCGCATGTAATCCAAAATTGTGCGCACTGCATAAACTTGCAATTCCTCATCATGATTCGTGACAATATGAACCACTCGCTGCCAGACTTCGTCCGCTACGTGATCACCCGCCGTAGCAATTAGTCTTAATGATATGTTAATATACCATGGTGCATCCAATGCATACTTTTCCGCAAGAACCGCAATTTTTAAAACCATTTCTTCCCGTATTGCATAGTCTGCCGTTTGTAAATATTTAAGCAATTCCGACACAATTAGCTGTGCATTCCATCGATCGCACATGCTAAACAACAAGTTTAAGCCCTGTCGCCGAACACTAATATCTCGATCACGCAAAGAGCCGATAATAATTGCTTGATGCCGCTTTATCGGGTCCAAAGTTTCAGCCTTTGCCGCTAAGTGGGTCATGGATTCTAGTCCAAGGTAACGAATGTTAGTATCGCGTGATTGAATAAACGAGCCGAGGCGCAATGAAACATTTGCCAGTAAATCTTTCTCAGTATCTAAGCAAATTATTAGATTAATGGCTTCAAACAATACAGCGTATAAAGAGTTGCTATGTTGGGCATTTTTCGGTGGTGAAGTAGCTGAATCGAGAATGCGAAGTAAAGATTGTCGTAGAAGTTCGCGTACATGGGAATCCTCTGATGCCGGATAAATTTGTAAAAGTTTCAATAATTTAATCTGAAGCCATGGACACGGTACCGAATAATACAGGTAATCAAGAGGACATTCAGCATCCACAACAATACTCTTTAAGCGACGAACTGCTTTCACGTATGCTGATTTATACACATCAGGACGATCTCTAGCAAGAGCTTGGATAAGAGATGTAACTGATAGTACCACACCCCAATCAGAATCATCCATAAAGGAAATAATTCGTTCACTCCATTCATGTTGAAATGCATAGGGACATTTCCTATACACGCGCAACATGGCGAGGGCAGCTTTTTTTTTAACGAATGCTTTGGAAGTAGGACTAAAAAGTAATCGTAATACATCACGACATAGTGATTCGCACATTTCACGTCCGCCAACATTAGCGATAGCATGCAAAGCAAGACAATTGTTTAGCTCATTAGAGTTCATCAAGTCTTTGCGAACACTATTTACTACCAAATGTAAAAGTTCATGCTCTTCGTGTAAAAATAAGGTAACGGCCAAATAGCCAATTTGTTTCTGGGAGTACTTGGTCGCTGATATCAGGTAAACGGCTTCCAAGTGACCGAAATCCACATTCCAGCCAAGTATATAAATGTAGAGTAATTTGCATACATACTTTTTTTTTTGATAGCCGTTCAACCCTCCATCCTTAAATTTTTGACGAATATTCGCTAATTCTTTATTAATGCGCTTCTCTTCAAGATCTCGTGCACGGGCGTTCCTCAAATCAGCTATAAACGAGACCAACCCTATACAATATTCGCGTTAGCTTAATACATTACATCGATAAAACCTTTAATTCAATCAATTTTCAAGCTAACCTCGCATAGCCGGAACATTACCCGATGAAGTTCGATTGAAAAGGCCCGTACTCGAAGCAGAATACGCCATGGTCGATAATACTAACCAACTTGAGCTTAAAGACCATTGAAAACCAAGAGTTACCACGAGAGACTATGTATTAACAACCCTCTCTTTAATAATTCTTGCCAATCAAGAGAGAAATAATGCATACGTGCAAACCGTAAGATTCTAATTTAGTGCGTTTAATCATGAAAATAAAAATTTTTGTGAAAATATGCTTCACTGCAGCGTTTAGACCGCGCCGTCCACTGATATCACGTGACAACGTATTGGAAAAAAGGTTTTCCATTTCCGAGGGAGAGTTTTTTGAAGAGAAACGCAATAAGGCTTGTCGAGATGGGCAAATTAATTGGAAACTTTTCTAGTGTAGAAAATTTTTTTTAAGGGAATTACATTAAATGAATGAATGGAAATGCGGTGTGATATAATTTACACGAAATTATAATGAAGTACTTGCGGTGGTCTGTTAGAGAATTTCGTGGGGGACATTTTACAACGCGTCGGAGATTAGCTTGGTGGACGAAGATTATTCCGCCCAAGGACAATGGAGAATATAAGCCGGCTGAATCATGGGACGGTTTAGAATGGATTGGTGGAAAAAGTTGGCAAAAACAACGGCGTGAATCGCAACGCGATCCGGTTAATGAATGGTATGTCTACAGCATATTATAAGTGAAGGTTTGCTTGGCCATTGAAGAGAAGGTTTTGCGGTTTGGAAATATAGAAAGCAATGATGTTCTGATCTTTGTCGTGTAGTTATCCATTGGTTAAACGAAAGTACACACTTGAAAATTATCAATCTCGACTGCGACAGTGTACACTTGAAGTGTGTGTTTTACAAAAACTGGTTAACAATGTGACGAATGCTTTGGAAAAGTTACCTGTAGATCGAGATTTAACGCAAACCTGGCGTGTCTATTATGATGGTAAAGGCAAAGATAATAAAGTCGGATTAGTGGACTTTGGCAATGGCATAGATCTCGCGGAATTATTAAAGTGTACTGACACGACCCTAACTAATGTTGATGTACAAGTTAAATGTGACTTGGTAACGAATGATGCTTGGAAAGATCAGGATAAATGGCGAAGAATTACCATAGCGAACGATGAAATGGGGTTTTGGGTAAGTTTAAAATAAGCGATTTGCATGAGAATAGGATGATAAATTAATATAAACTTGCATGCAAAGATATTCAAACGATTTTGGCGTATAACGGGACACCGGATTAGTGAGGCACAAATGTTTCAGTCAGAATGCGTAGGGCATGTATGCGATGATATGTTAAAGAGCATACAAGAATCCCAGCAGCTTAGTGAAAGGTTGCATGCAAATGAATCATTAATGGAACTAGGCAATGTTACTATACGCAATAGACGAATGACTCGTTTAGATCGAGAACAATGCGTAGGCCGATTAAAATGTATAATTCATGAATTAACGCGAATGAATTTGCCCGTTCTGATATCGGATACGCGGGAGATACGCGATGCACGAAAGATAAAAGCCGAAACCGGTAAAGATAGCTTATAAATTTTGTAATATACTTGAATATTTGAAATTTATCATAAAGCGCTGCCAAAATTTACATCGTCATAATTCCTTTTCTGCATAACTTCCATCGCGAAACGCCCAAAATTCGCCCGGCAATGACGTCAGAAGCGTAGTGGCACGTGCCCAGGAGGCATTGGATATGACGTCAGTGTATAGGTGATGTTTACAAGGAAATTTCGGAGGATTTAGTGCCCGAATGAGTGTTTGTTGTATTGTTTGACGTGATAAGAAAAACGTTGAAAGTTGTTGTTAATAAAATGGTTAAGAAGGAACTAGTTCCAATGGATTAATGTCGTGGCGTTAAATTGTGGAGTTGGCGGACTTGCTAATGGTGAGTTAAGGGTTGTTTTCTATGGCCCTAAGAATATATAACTAAGTATACGTCCGGATTCTCTAAGGATAAATCTGTGAGTTCCATTATTATCAAGATATACCTGGATTAAAGTGTACTTAAACAATCTCTGCTTTGAATTTTCATTTTAGTAGGCCGTTTGTTGGGGAATTTCTTAAGTTTTGGGGTTTAGTAACAAAGTTAATATTTTATAGTATTCTATATTCTTTAATCGTATCAAAATGTCTTCCCCAGTTGCACTTGGTATTGGTGAGATGACGCGGAAATTGTGTGATTTACTATTCAACCCACTACTTTGTGGTACGGCACTATACGCTTTAACCCGAAGTCCTGAAGTTTATAGGAAACAGCTAGAGGATCGCCTACTTTCAGTCATTTCAGAAAGAGGATTGGATAACTTAATTTTAGGCTTGAAAGTTGGTTTTGTCGCTGGTTTGGTCAGAAAGGGAAATGGAATTTTAAATTCAATGGCACTAAATCATTGGAAAGTATGTCCTGACAAGAAAAAATGGAACTGGCCAAATGAGATTGCCGTCATTACCGGTGGGTGTAGTGGAATTGGTGAACTAGTTGCAATTGGATTGGCCCAAAAGCAAATTAAAGTAGCTGTACTTGACATACAAGGTTTATCCAAACCACTTGAAAAGTGTAAGTAATTGAAAAGTCAACTTTGGTATCGATAAATATGGTGTACGTTCTGTATCGCGCCCCCACGCATTCTCCAATTTTCCTAATATACTAACTGAACTGTAACGAATAGATCCCAACATCAAATACTATAAATGTGACGTCACTAAACCATATCAAATTGATCAAGTGGCAAAAAGTATTCGTCAAGACTTGGGAATTCCAACTATTCTTATAAATAATGCTGGAATTGGTTCTCCCCACTTGATATTAGACACTACGGAGGAATACTTGGAAAAAATCTTTCGTATAAACATCATGAGTCATTTTACCCTGGTCCGAGAATTTTTACCTGATATGATTAAACAGAACAAAGGACATATCGTCGAAGTAGCAAGTATGGCGAGTTTTGTGGCAATAGCCGGTATGGTTGATTATGCATGCACCAAGGCTGCTGTCTTAGCATTCTACGAAGGTTTGAATCAAGAACTTCGACATCGACATAAATGCACCGATGTAATATTAACCGTGGTACATCCAAACTGGGCTGCCACTCCATTGTTAGAGGCACATATTTCTACTAAGCAACATAAATTAAGTTCATTACTTTTACGTGCTGAACAAGTATCTCGGCCAATTGTCAACCAAATCCTTAGCTGTCGAGGTGGACAAATCGTTGTACCCAGAGCATTAGAAATTGCATCTGGTGTACGAGGCTGGTCTAACTGGCTACAAGAATCGCTTCGTGATGGCGAGTGCAATACCACTGACGTATAAACTTGTCCAAATATCTTTAATTTTTTTTCACTTTACCAAGGTCTTTCGGCCTGAATTCCTTTCTGTCCTTAATCTCAATCCATTATCAACGCCACACCCTTCCTCCGCCACAAATAGGCCAAGCCACTCGTTTCTTCTTGTATTAGTAGTGTCTCTATTACCTTCTTTTGTGTATTCTTAGCTAATCAATACAACAGTTTCTTTCGTTATTTTTATCCGTCTTCCCTCATAACAGCTTAGTAAGACTGTCTGGCTCAGCCGCTGCCCGCCTCGTGTGTAGTAGGCCGAGGGCCCAAATATCACGTGGGAAGACGAACAAGTGGGAAATAGTGTAGTGAGTAGATAGCAGTAGTCTAGTGAGACATTTTTTCATCGGGGTACGTGGATATGAAAGAATTCATTAAAAGGAGTTAATTAATTTGTTAATGTTACTTGCAAGAAGACATATTGGGCGGAAGAACGAAGGTGTCGTGAATACATAGTGTAAATATTTTTCAAAGTCTACTGGGAAAAAAGAACTCGTGTTTACGTATACACAAGTTTTAATCATGATGACGGAGCGCGATCAAGGTTCACCTATGGAGTTTGAATGGCAAAATATACATGGACCCGTTGACGATTCATCACCCTTTATGAAACTGGTTAATGCCAACTCGAACGGAAGCACTAATGTTGAATCAATAGCACCGGCACAGCGACCGTTGAGTGCACGCGAACAAAACCGAACCATGACGGCGTCAGCTAGAAAGCGAAACTTTAGTACATTTTCCTCGCCGAAGCCGAAGTCCGGTTCCCGATCTACTGTACTTACACCTGCTACATCATCGGCATCGTTTACATTTCGGCAAAATTTACCGGCTGCGTCGTCATCCCCGGCCTCGGCTTCGGGTTCGTCTTCTCCGACTTCGTCCCCTTCGCGGCATATTCAACGGCACCGTGGTCCGAGCAGTTCTACCGGTAGTTCATCCCGAAAAAATCCTCGCCGCCGAACTTTGGTATGGTCCGGCTTTAAAAATTTGCTCATTTCTTCTCCCAAAAGTTCCACGCCGTCTAAATCTTCTCATTCCTCTTCTTCTACCCGTCGTGCATCTCACGTTACCCTTTCTTCCACTTCAGTTCCCACGGACCAATTCTCTTCACTTACGCCAAACTCATCATTACACGCTCCCGCTTCTACATCTTCACATTCTGTATCATCATTCTTTGCTTTTCTGGAAAAACATCCCCATCTTCCACATATCCTGTCGTGGTATGCACAGCTTTTGTTAAATATATTCTTAATTGGTTCCTCCATCTATTTGCTATACTCATTTTGGTCTACAATTCGTTCTGATGTCGATAAAAAGTCAGAGGAAGCTGTTGCTGAAACTCTAGCTTCAATGGCTGTCTGCGCTAAAAATTACCGTGAAAATCGATGCCATCCCGATACACGAGTGCCTGCAATGGAAACAATTTGTTCATCATGGGAGGTTTGCATGTCTCGCGATCCACGATCTGTGGGCCGAGCAAAGGTATCAGCTCATACTTTTGCTGAGATTGTCAACTCGTTCATCGAACCAATTTCATGGAAGGCATTGGTTTTTACAATAGTTTTGTTCATTTTATCCTTGATCTTTTCCAACGCAATTTTCTCTGTTTTTCGTCAGTCCTCACCCGCCGCTCCAACTGTACTTCATTCTGACTCCGTACCCGTATCACGGAACATTGTTAAATCATCTTCTTCAATGTGGCAATAATCATGCTAGCCTTACTTCAATTTAATTACACTTTCATACACAATACAAATCTCTCCCATATTTAACCTTCTACTCCCCATATCTCATCTCCTCCATAATTTCATCCCATCCTTCAATCACCCTGATACTTGTCCCAGTTCGCAAGAATAGCCCCAATTTTCGGACTATTCGTAAGTTGGTAAACATCCTCAAAATATTCCTTTGTTAACTCAAACGGTTTCGCTGTCACATTGGGAATATACTTTCCAATCAGCTTATTTGGATCAATCGTTGTCTTAATGATCTTTTTAAGCAAAAAGCTTCGGAACGGTTTCACACCAGAAAGTAAAAATGTTGAATGGAATGGCACATCAATTCCTTTAAGTGGAATTGTCGCAAACCCTCGTTCAAGCTCAATTGGTAAACTTTTCGTCAATGTAAGTTTCATGCAATCTTCAATAATTTCCCGTAATTTTTCCTTGCCTTCGCTCAAACTTGTCTTTTGGATAAACCCAGTAATATCAATTTTCTGTGAGTGAATAAAATTACAAACATTTGTCAAGCAGTCTAGCGCTCGTAAATCCCCTGCCGTCACATATTGCATGTTCGCGATATTATAATTAACAATCTCCAATAACCATCCTGTCCGTTCATTAATACTTTCCACAACATATTGTAAAACTCGCTCGTTAAAACTACGACTTATCTTTGATGGATTCACCGCACACATTCCATAATTAGATCTTCCTTGAGCATCTCTTTCAACCGCTACTTGCATCGTAAGTCCACGATAAAATACTACTGATACTAAGGACTCAATCGGCATGACTTCTGCTAACGCTGCAAGAGCTGAATATTCTCCTAGAGAGTGCCCCGCAAACGTGCTATCTTTTTGAACAACACCTTTTGACCTCATATCTTCAAATGATGCTTTTTCCATCAATGTTAAAGCAGGTTGTGTAAATTGTGTTGCCGACAATAGTCCATTTGGTGATCTGTAAGTATAACATGTAGTATCTTCCGTTATCTCCTTGAAAATCTTCTCCGATCGAACCGTCCCTTCTCCAGTAACCGTCTCAAATGTCATCGACATATAATTCTGCCGAATTGCTTTTCCTCGTGGTCCTCCAAAATGAACAGACAATTCTTTAGGGTTCGTTTTAACAATCTCTATAATCGAAAATCCATAATTGTCAATGAAATGCTTATCCGCTCGATCCCACACTTCACGGGCTACCTCACTCGTAGCATACAGATCCATTCCCATTCCTTGTTCTTGACTACCTTGTCCCGTAAACACATAGGCCGAAACAGGTTGCTCCACCTCCGCCTCTCCAATTAGAACCTTTTCTTCATTTTCTTCATTATCCTTCTTGCTAGCTTCAACCTTGATAATCTTTCGCCCCGCAACCATCCCCACATGAGTTAATTTAATATCAATTTGATCATCTGGAATCACCATTCCAACCATATCCACATGAAATGACCTAACTCGACCAATATTATTATCTCCCGCCCACGTTTCCACTAATGACCTAACAGCTGCGCTCGTATACATTCCATGCGTAATTGTTCCTGGCAAATTCGCATAACTAGCAAATACACGACTTGTGTGAATCGGATTATAATCTCCTGACACTCGTGAATAAGTTTCGTTACTTGCGGGTGCCTTCAACGTAAGAGGTGTTTTCCCATGGATTGCAATAGAATGTTCAAAATGAACTGGTTGATCCAATGCAACTCCATGCCGTTTCAAATAATCCACAACGGGGTTTCCATGGCTTTCCCCATATTCATATTCCACCGAAGCAATCTGAATAATTTCTTTAGTGGGCAGCTCCAATAGAACTTCCCCGACCGTCTGCACAGACTTGTACACCTTTTTGTTTAAAAATTTATAAAATGTTTGCAATCGAAACGTAATCGTCTTATTAAGTAGATCAATCTCTTCCGACTTCATCTTGAACCACCCTTTACTGCGCAAAACTGCCACATCCTTGGATGTATCCAAGTGAAGTTGCATCGGTGTCTCCGTCCTTCGTTCAAATGTATTTTCATAGTCCGTGAATACCCCCCGATACAAAAACCTACTAATTACTTCCATCACCTTTTGTCCGCTTCGAGTAATCGTTCCGCAAACTTCAACCATCTTTCCAGAATCTTGATTTAAAACGGCGTTAACTTGTGCACATGTTTCAAGAATGTCCTCTTTCTTCAATGGTTCAACGCCCGGCATCATTCGAAATCCGTTGCTTAAGTGCACTAATTTCAACAAATCCCCATCAATAACCCGTGAGAATATCGGTTTTAGAATCGCTTTCCATCCCGCAACTATAGCAAAATCCATCGGCGCAAACACTTCCTTACCAGGCCTATCAACAAACGCTTCCCCTGTATTTCCTACAGCGTGTACAAAATCCGTGATAGCTTCTTTCGTTACCTCAACTCGATCACCATAGAACTTTCCCATCACGTTTGAATCTAATGGACATTCTTCCTCACCAAACCAAATCTTGTAATAAAATCTTTTAATTTTATCATTTCTTCCCTCCATCACCTCACGTATCGGCGCATACCCTGTCTCTGGATGATATGTAAACCGAATGGGCAATCGAACAGCTTTCTCCGCATTCCTCCACTCAATCAAATCCAAAGCAATAATGTTTCCCTCTACCAATGACACTTCCACCGTTTGAACCGATTTGAAGCTACCAGGAATCGGTTCAAAAACTTTAATTACTGTCTGTTTCACTTCATTTGCATGTTCCATTTCCACTCTCATTCCGTGAATAGGCCGAAAGATTCTTCTTGCAGGATTTGGTTGATGTCTCTGTAATTGTATTATCATATCCGCAGAAAAAAATGCATGTCTCCAGCTACAAGTACTACCAGCCAATAATCTTAGCCATACCTCCAATTCCGGAAGTGGTGCCGACGGCGAATCAGATAACCTCAATACTAATTTATCCCCCAATTCAGATACTGTTAACCCTTCAACATCTTCAAAACTAAACCCCCCAGTAACTTTTCCTCCAAAATACTCAACCACCGAAATCTTGCTCGTATCACCTCCATATAAGTCCCGGGTCAACGCGTTAACATGAGCATTGTTGATATTATCCAGTATATCTTTAACAGGTTCATCCGCAACTTTACTGTACTTCGCCGCTACAGGACCTTGAAGTATACATGTTCGGCCAACATCTTGACCAACTACGGCGCTTAAGTCTTCCGATTGCCAGAGACTGTCCTTCTTGAAGTAAACCTCAAAATTATCATCCAGAGTAGGTACAAAAGGAACCGGTTTTTGGGATCTTCGAAGACATAACATCAAGAAAAATTGTACGTCTTGCGCATTAATCAACTGAGTATTTGCTTCTGGATATTTCTCAATTAGTTTATCCACTACGGGAAACGGGTCATCCAAAACACTATATGATTGAATTAGTGATAGCTCTGCTTCTCCATTCCGATCTGCGAATCGTTCCTCCACACGCCGTATAAAATCTCCAGTCAAGCGTTCTAGTGTAATGTCAATCCACCGATTTTCATGCTTAACAAACATTAACTCAACCATTCTCTTCACAACTTCAGCATACGTCATATCTTCCAAGTCAACACTTTCACCCTTGCTGTTTCGTCCAAACCAAACCTTCTGAAAATCTTCATTCAACCGTTTGATTATATAGCTCTTCATCTTCTTTAGCTTAGCAAGTCGCTTTGGTTTATCCAAAGAAAATATTTTTTGATCCATTTCTGCCCAAAACTTAACCCCTCTAGTTGCCAGTTTATGTATAGGCTCTCCCATCTCTGATCTCACCGTAATTACACCACCTGCTGAACCTTTGTACGTCTTCTCCCAATCTTTATCGTCAAGACCGCTCGCTTCACAGATAGACAATTTTGCTGCGCTAGAAGTATGAGCTTCTTTCGCTGTAACCATTCTACTCCCGAACAATATCCCGTCAAATGGCATTGGTGGAAAACCGTACTTCGAGCTCCAAGACCCCGTTAAATATGGATATGTGTCTTCAGCCCCACCAAACCCACTCCCCACAATCAAAGCTAAATTATTACACTTTCGAATCCTCGAATACATAAGCAAAATTGGCTGGTGAAAGTCCTCATACGAATGATGTCCACCTCCTCGCCCACCTGTCCATTGCAGCAAAATTGGAAACGTTGGATTAGCCTTCGCAATGTTAATTACTTGCTGTATAGCATCCATAGATCCTGGCTTAAACGCAATATGTTTAATTCCCAAATTTGCAATATATTCATTAGCTATCTCTATCGACGGTACTCCCGCACCAATTGTTAATCCTTCTATGGGAACACCTTGAGCAGTTAATTTTGCAATCATCGGAATTTGCCATTGCATAGCTACCGGATTAACATAAATTAGGTTAATAGATATTCCTCTTCCTGCAGGTATACTTTTTTCAATTTTGAGTATAGCTTCCGTCATGGACTTCTCGTTAAAATATCCTCCACCTGCTAATTCAATATGATAACCAGCATTCATGGTTGCAGATACAAAATCCCAAGCAACCGTACATGGGGTCATACCAGCTACCATAATTGGTGGTAAGCTGAGAAGCCGTGAAAATTTCGTATTTATGAAAGTTTGCCCAACAGATGTACGAACCAACTTGGGTCCATGCTCCTTCATCCAATCAGTGGCGAACTTCACTGCGTGTTCTGAATCTCGATCGAACAGTTCTGGCTTGAATCCAACCTCGGCATTACTACCATCCATGGTGCCAGCCAAAATTACCCGCACTCCCGTACCATCCTTATTACGGTTGGTTAAAACACCTAATCCTAAAACACCTCCCGGGCCAAAATCAAATATATGTGTAGCTCCAGGGAATACAGTTGCTCTCTCCCAGTATACAGGATCTCGAGTAATCATACGAACCAAATCAGGTACAATGTTTTCGGAATGCTCAGAGCGAATATCCTTGCCAGTAAATGTATGATACAAGGGAATTCCAAGTGATTTAGTCTCAATTTTCACGTCTCTTAAGTCTTCGATAATAAGTCGATAGGCCTCGACCAAAAGTGGACTATGAAACGGAGCCGTAATGGGTAAAAAGCGATTCACAAATCGAACTTTTCTCTGAGTGAAAGGGACACGGGTTTGATCCAAAGATAATGGGGCTTTAACCTTGCGAAGTCGCTGGTTCAACCCATAGAGTGAGATTGGTGGCCCTGTTACAACAACATTACGAGGTGAATTAACAAGTGAAATGGCAACATGTTGTCCCTTGGGTAAATGTTCATTGGTGGCATCTATATGGGATTGAACGGCAGCCTGAGGTAGGTCGCGAATAGAAAGCATAGACGTAGGATACCCTTCCCCATTATCAATGGAATCTTGTAAGTAAGCTGGATTAATTGAGGTGCGAGGGTAGGCCTGTTGACTTCGAGTTCCAATCCAGAAAAGAATTGTTAATGCATCTCTAGCAATCTTGTCGAATGATTCCCAGTTATCAGCAGCAGCTACAGCGGCTGCTATTACAATGCCCTGAGAATGGCCAGTTACACCATTAAGTCGATCTCTTACCATACCGGGATGACTTCCCATTACATGACAAACGACAACATAATTGGATAATTGAGTCAAACCAATTAGCGGAAGACTAACAGGAGCGGACACTAAGTAGTCTATATCGGGCTGAGAATCACGATTATGGAGCCATCGCATGACATCAAGACCCTTGGGATAAAGTTTCTCCACACGTCGATCATGAGATAACTTTTGCAATTGAGAAGCAGCAGATTCGATAAATGGACCGACAAAAGGTGCATAAGTTTTGTAAACCTCACGAAGTTCTTCAAAGTATTCCTCAATGTTTCCCTGGCCTCCAAAAAGAGCGTATAATGAAGCGTTTCCGTCTGCAGCTTCACGAAATAAGGCAGATTCATGAAATTTGATAGGGCGATCCGCAGCTGCCCTAGCCAAATAGTAACTTTCACACACAAGATTTTTTTTGGTAACATTTCCAGGTAAATAAGCAGCTAATGCATGAACTTCATTTCCGCGCAAAAATACGCGTTCAAACTCGTTTAAAATAACTTTTAGAACTTCTTCATACACAGAAGGATCGTCTGTGTGATCAATTTCGTGGGCTATATGCCTCATATAGCGAGCAACGAGTTCAGCATTGGAAGAAGGTTCATCATCATTTATCGATTCATTTGTAGCTTCGGGAAGTGAAGCAATAAAGTGTTCCTTAAGTTCAACAGCACTAAAATGGATGGCCGTAGGTATCAAAAATTGATATTCGAGTGTGCCGTGTGACAAGACCAAAGGGCGGAGGGACGCACCAGATCTTGGTGTAGCTACACCCGTCTGAGGACCCGAGCCGAACATGATTCAAACAAGTTAAACGATCCAGTAAATATTATCTGGGCATAAAGGTAAGTTTTTGGGCTCAATGAACGTAGATTTTAGTTATATAGTACAAGAGGAGCCAAGCAAAATCTGTAAAAATTAACGAAATGAACAGAATTAAAGTTTAAACTCAGGTTACACTTAAAATGATAAATGCACGATTAATACAATTACCGTCAAAAGGTGAAATTGAAAAAATTAAAGGAAGAAATAATCTGGACACGCGCGGTACGAAAATCCGTTTGAAGGAGGCAGCGAACGAACTTTGTTAATACGCAGTCACATGATGCGGAGCAGGTGATGAGATCGCGAGATAAGTTTTTTTTTCCTTACGTAATGCATTGTGCGGACGAATGAGCCGGGGAAGGGTGAAACCGTTAATCCGCAATGAGAAAAAGTGTATAAGCAGTGATTCTTTCAAAGTAGAAGTTATCAACTCAATAGATAGCTACTCAAGCAAAAATTTACATAGTCAAAACAGTATTTTGATTATCCTTTTTTACTCACGTGACTTATGAGCAACAAGCACCCAGTGTAGGAACTATTATAATGATCTTATTAATTGGTTTAAATATTTTAGATTGTATGGGCTATTTATAGTCTTGGGAAAGTGAATATAACTGGAGAGATCAGTCGCATGCGTTTTGCTGTTCGGTTTTCGGAATTCAACTCATTCGCATACTTGAACGATTATAAAGTGCCTCATAATAAAGTTACCAAGTTTATCCAGTCCCGGTCGTGTCACATATTAGACAATTTATCTAAATTTGAACTTAGGGACTGACTGGGGGAGAATTTCCCAATGGGGAAAGTTAAACTAGCACAATCCCAATTAACTGAACATTCAAGATGTCAAGTACTAAACACGCAATTTTCAGCGTCCTTCCCCCAATTATCAATCATCAATCCCGAATTCCAATACTCTAATGACAGGAGATTACTAATTGGATGAGTAATGGGTAAATGAGTCTATTCGCTGGTAAGAGAGTTTACGAGGAATTGGCGAATGAATTTTCGCAGTCACTTTAATACTCATCCATTAATTTTTTCCGGAGATGAATTTTGCTCTCCATTTCGAATCTGCTAAAATTTCATTCTCATAAAATTTTCTATTACAAACAATTCATTTCTATTCCTCAATTAATTTTTTCTAAAATTGTGTGCTCTTCTTTGCCTTCTTCCTACCCTTTCCTTAAGTCCAATACTCTTCTTATTCGATTACTAATCTGTGCCCGCTAAATCTCGGCTGTATAGTTTTGCCGTCAGTGTTGCCTTTGCATATATAAAGCACCCTTCCATCCTCAACCCCTGTCACGAGCCTATGTTTTCATCTTTTTCTTTATCCTTCCCGTATCTTAATTTCTCTTGAGTCTGGCTTTTCAAGTTGCCGAACTCTTCTAAACTATATCTCTACAATTGTCGTACGCGTTCATTTGGATCATTTGCCTTAATACACTCGAAATTTTACAGTTTTTCCCACGTAATTTGATCCCCTAATTCTTTTCTTTCTCATTACAATTATTTTCCTTTGAGTGTTCCTACTAATTTTAACCTGTTTATCGCGTTAAACTGCTCTTCAGTTAGTTCATGTGCATCTTGTTATAGTATCTGTGCAATCTCGGCTTTTTTTCCATTCAATTGACCGAAATTTCGCGTATCTGTAAAGCTAATTTTAGGCATGCGGCCCGAAATTCAACAAGAGTTAGCTCACACGCTATTGATAGAACTATTAGCCTATCAGTTTGCCTCACCAGTTAGATGGATCGAAACTCAAGATGTCATTCTGGGTCAAAAAGTTACAGAACGAATCGTCGAAATCGGCCCTGCTGATACACTTGGTGTAATGGCAAAACGAACAATTGCCAGCAAGTATGATGCTCACGACGCGGCTCGTTCCGTTCAACGTCAGATCTTATGCTATAACAAAGATATTAGAGATATTTACTACGATGTTGAGCCTGAAGAGGAAGCCTCTGATAAAGACCCATCTGATTCATCTACCGCTGGCAATCATCAACTCTCTACAACCACTGCAACCCAACCAGCTGCCCCTCGACTATCATCTCAATATTCTAGTTCTTCCACTCCTGTTGCCGTCCTTGATGAACCTGTCACCGCCATTACTATAGTCCGCTCCCTTGCTGCAGAGAAACTCAAAAAGGCTATCAATGATATACCCCTTGATAAAGCTATCAAGGATCTAGTTGGAGGTAATTTTTTACCATCAAAATCGGAATTTTTTTTCCCTAGCTAATTTCTTCTTAGGAAAATATACTCTTCAAAATGAAATTTTGGGTGATCTTGGCAAGGAGTTTGGCTCCCTACCTGATAGGCCGGAGGATATGCCTCTAGAAGAACTTGGTAATTCTATTCAGCCCACTTTTAACGGTAAACTAGGTAAACAGTCTTCTTCTCTGATCGCTCGGTTAATATCGGCCAAAATGCCCGGAGGATTCAACATCACAGGTGTACGTAAACATATGGAAAGTAAATGGGGCCTTGGTCCTGGCCGCCAGGATGCTGTACTCTTACTTTCCCTCACCAATGAGCCTGCTTCGCGTCTTGCATCCGAGAATGATGCTAAAGACTGGGTCGATGAAATAGTTAACAAATATGGGGCTTACGCAAATATTACCTTAAATACTGTTAGTGCGGTTGCTGATGGTCATGGTGGCAGTGGGATGATGATTGATCCTGCTGCATTTGAGGCTTTAACAAAAGATCAAAAGGCTTTATTTAAGCAACAACTCGAGTCTTACGCCCGCTACTTAAATTTGGACCTTCGTGCGGGTGACAAGGCATACCTCGAATCTCAGGATTCGGTATCAGCTCTTCAGCTGCAGTTGGATCATTGGTTGGCGGAGCATGGAGAAACGTACGCCGGTGGTATTATCCCCAGTTTCTCACCCCTAAAAGCACGTGTGTATAATAGTTGCTGGAATTGGGCTCGACAGGACGCATTGTCAATGTATTTTGATATAATATTTGGCCGACTAAAAGCGGTTGATCGAGAAATCGTCTCTCGATGTATTAACATTATGAACCGGTCAAATCCTATACTCCTTGAGTTTATGCAGTATCATATCGACAATTGTCCCACCGATCGAGGAGATAGCTATCGGCTTGCGAAGGAGCTTGGACTTTTACTAATTAAAAATTGCAAGGAGGTAATGAGTGTAGCTCCAGTCTACAAAGATGTTGCCATACCTACAGCTCCATCATTGAAAATTGACGAACAGGGAAATATGATTTATCGAGAAGTCGCTCGCCCTTCAGTTAGAAAGCTCGAGCATTATGTTCGGGACATGGCAGAAGGTGGCAAGTTGTCTGAATATGGTAATCGTACAATGGTGCAGAATGATTTGCAGCGGATATACAAACTTGTCCAGCAACAGCCCCAATTATCCCGGTCTAGCAAACTTCAAATTCGGGGGCTTTACTCCAACGTCATGCGAGGCTTAGCGATGAACGAAAGTCATATAATGTCTAGAAAAGATCAAAAGTCTAAGGTTCTCCGAAGACGCAGTGCCAAATTTGGAGTATCTAGTAAAGCAGGAAAAACTTTGTCGTTACCCTTTTTACATTTAAAACAAAAGCGAGGTAACGATTGGCAATTCAGTAAAAAATTAACCACAATCTATTTGAATACGTTGGAATTAGCAGCTAAGAACGGTATCACATTTGAGAATAAGAATGCACTTATGACAGGTGCCGGTGCGGGATCTATCGGATTTGAGGTTTTGAAAGGCTTAATTTCTGGTGGTGCTCGAGTGGTTGTGACTACCAGCAGGTACTCTCGTGAAGTAAATGAATATTATCAAAAGATCTATACACGTTACGGTGCTAAGAATTCGCAACTTATCGTGGTGCCGTATAATCAAGGCAGTAAATTGGATGTAGAGGCTTTAGTTTCGTGGATTTACGACCCGAAAGGCTTGAATTGGGACTTAGACTACATAGTTCCATTTGCAGCAATAAGTGAAATTGGACGGGAGATAGATAATATTGATGATAAATCGGAACTAGCCCATCGTATCATGCTCACAAATGTTTTGCGACTCCTGGGAGCCGTCAAGTTACAGAAGCAGAATTATGGTTACGAAACTCGACCAGCTCAAGTGATTTTACCCTTATCACCAAACCATGGGACGTTCGGAAATGATGGACTGTACTCTGAGAGTAAAATAGCCTTGGAAACTCTGTTTGACCGATGGAGATCAGAATCATGGTCGAGTTACCTTACAATTTGTGGAGCTGTTATTGGATGGACTAGGGGGACCGGATTAATGGCTGGGAATAATGTACTAGCAGAGGGCATTGAAGGATACGGTGTTCGAACGTTCAGTCAACAGGAAATGGCCTTTAATTTACTTGGGCTAATGAGTCCGGCTCTGGTTAACTTGTGTCAGGAGTCACCAGTTTGGGCAGACCTTAATGGGGGATTCCAGTATCTACCAGATTTGAAGAAGTTAATGACGCAATTGAGGGCCGAATTTACGGAAACATGTGCTATTCGTCAAGCAATTCAGAGAGAAACGGCTATTGAAAATAAGATCGTCAATGGGGAAAGCAGTGAAAAGTTGAACCAGGTCGTCCGGGTACGGCCTCGGGCCAATCTTAAGTTTGGGTTTCCCCGAGTGCCCGACTGGGATAAGGAAATTGCTTCGTTGAATAAGGACCTTTTGGGAATGGTTGATTTAGAACGAGTTGTTGTCGTGACAGGATTTGCAGAGATTGGACCATGGGGTAATTCGCGTACACGATGGGAAATGGAAGCATATGGAGAATTTTCACTTGAAGGATGTATCGAAATGGCGTGGATGATGGGATTGATTAAGAATTATAATGGGATGTACAAGGGTGAACCATACTCTGGATGGGTTGATGCAAAAACAGGGGAGCCAGTACACGATTTATGTATTAAATCAAAGTATGAAAAGGAGATTTTGGCGCATTCAGGTATACGACTAATTGAATCTGAGTTGTTCCAAGGGTATGATCCAACTAAAAAGCCTATTTTGCAAGAAGTTCAGATTGAGGAGGATCTAGAAGCGTTTGAAGCGAGTAAAGAAAATGCGGAAGATTTTAAGCGAATACATGGAGACAAAGTGGAAGTGTTTGAGGTTGGAGAAACAGGACAGTACACTGTTAGATTGAAAAAGGGTGCCATGATCTTGATACCAAAAGCGTTGAGGTTTGACCGATTTGTAGCGGGACAACTTCCTACAGGATGGAATGCGAAAAGATATGGAGTACCCGATGATATTATACGACAAGTTGATCCGGTAACATTATACGTTCTAGTGTGTACTGTGGAAGCGCTATTATGTAGCGGGATCACAGATCCGTATGAATTTTATAAGTATGTTCATATATCACAGATTGGCAACTGTATCGGATCTGGTATTGGTGGGTCTAGCGCTTTAAGAGGCATGTATAAGGACAGGTTTTTGGACAAGCCATTGCAGAAGGATATTTTACAAGAGTCATTTATCAATACGATGAGTGCATGGGTTAACATGCTGCTAATCTCGAGTACTGGTCCGATTAAAACTCCAGTGGGGGCATGTGCTACAGCTGTAGAATCGATTGATATCGGTTATGACACGATAGTTGAAGGCAAAGCGAGAGTATGCTTTGTGGGTGGATTTGATGATTTTCAAGAAGAAGGGTCGTTTGAATTTGCCAATATGAATGCAACGTGTAACGCAGAGGACGAAATTGCACACGGAAGGACGCCCCAAGAGATGTCAAGACCGTCAACATCAACGAGAAATGGATTTATGGAGTCTCAAGGATGCGGATTACAAGTGATTATGGATGCGAGATTAGCGTTGGACATGGGAGTTCCAATATATGGAGTTTTGGCGTTTACAGCTACGGCTACTGACAAAATTGGTAGATCCGTACCGGCGCCGGGCCAGGGGATATTAAGCACAGCTAGAGAAAAACCAGGGAAGTTTAAGAGTCCGATGTTGAATATGAGCTATCGGAGGAAGCAAATAGAAATTAAAAAGAAGCAATTAGAAGAATGGAAAATTAACGAGATTAAGAATATTGATGATGAAATTAAGAGTATACGTGAGGGAGAAAAGAAGAATAAGAGAGAGGGAAGAGGTGTAATTTCGGAGAAATTGGGTGTGGTTAGAAGGGTAGAGGTGAACGAACGGAGCAGGATAAGTAAAGGAACGGGTGTTAACGGTGAGCGAACGAACGAAAAAGATCAGAGTAAAGCAGAGGTGGCTAAACTTAATGGGGTAGAGGGAATTGGTAAAGGAAATAAGAAGTATACAGAGGAGAATGAGATGGATAGTGTCACGGAAAGTGAGTTCAATGAGAATGATTACACGGCTTATCGACTTGAAGAAATCCTTCGAGAGGCAAAACGTCAGGAGCGAGAAATTGTGTACACCTACGGAAATGGATTCTGGAAGCATGATCCGAGCATTTCACCAATTCGTGGAGCACTGGCGGTGTGGGGTCTTGGGGTGGATGATTTGAATGTTGCGTCATTTCATGGGACTTCTACTAAAGCGAATGATATTAATGAATCGGAAGTGATAAATGAACAAATGAAGCATTTGAAAAGAAGTAAGGGAAATGCGCTTTTGGCCATTTTTCAAAAATACCTTACTGGGCACCCCAAAGGTGCAGCAGGAGCATGGATGTTCAATGGTGGATTGCAGATTTTAAATACGGGACTTGTTCCGGGAAATCGGAATGCTGATAATATTGATAATGTTATGGAGAAGTTTGATTATATTTTATATCCATCACAAAGTATACAGACAGATGGAATAAAATCGTTTAGCGTTACATCATTTGGATTTGGACAAAAAGGAGCGCAAGCAATAGGAGTGCATCCCAAATATTTATTTGCTAGTATTGCACGAGATGAATTTGAACGGTACAAATTTAGATTGGAGGCACGACAGAAGAAGGCGTATAGATATTTCCATGATGCGTTGATAAACGGGACTATGTTTCGAGCCAAGGATCAAACGCCTTATCAGGAATCTCAACAAAATTCCGTACTTCTTAATCCGACAGCACGAGTTACATATGATAATGAGATAGAGAAGTATATTTACAAGGTTGAAAAGAGGTATAAAAAAGAGAGTGAAAGTAGAGATAGGAGCAAGCATGGCGAAAATCAATTATATGTTATGGAAAATAAATCATTACCCGAAATGATGAATTATCGGGACAACTTACGAGTGGGGTTGATACCATCTGAAGGTCTTGATATGGCGGGGATAATTGAAAAAATGGCTATGGAATCAGCGGGTGGATCATCTTCTAATCATCGAGTTGGGGTGGATATTGAAAGAATAGATGCAATTAATCTTCAGAATGATACGTTTATATTACGGAACTTTACTGAGCTAGAGATTGCATATTGTAAATCTCGAGCAAACGTTCAGGCATCATTTGCCGGAAGATGGTCAGCTAAAGAGGCTATATTTAAAAGTTTATATACGCAAAGTAAGGGAGGAGGTGCAGAAATGAGATCAATCGAGATATTATCTAATTCACATGGAGCACCATACGTTAAGGTAAGTGAATTTTAATGAAGAAGCTGGATTAGAAGAGATTAACTGCTTCAAATATACCATAATAATTTGAAGTTGATATTAATTGCAATTTCTAACTAATAAATCTTCTTCGCCCACCTTCCCCTCTTTAATACATTTCGTCTTCCCCAAACAGTTACACGCCGACGCCAAAGCCGCCGCCGACAGAGCAAACATCGCCACAATCAGCATCAGCATCAGCCACTCCGACGACCACGCCGTGGCGGTGGCCCTCGCCACCCTCCGCTCCTAACTTCCCCCACCCATCAAGTCACGTGATTTTTTGATTTAATCAGTTTGGCTGGCTTGGTGCTGGGGAAGGAAGTATCCCAAGTTACTGCGGTGACTCGTTTGTGTGTACTGTGAAGTCAAGCCACTTTAGTCAACAGTCTCTATTCAATTTATATATTTCACATTTACATGTGGCGAGTGTACAATGTGGCGCTGCTACCCTACACAGTCAGCTGATCGTCACCGTGCAGTTCGACTCGAGTGTTTTGTTAACACCTAAAAGTTTGTTAGTGGTAATAAATCTTGATGGAACTTAGAGCAAGCTGGGGCAGCGCAGCGCGGTGCAGCACAAAACAGCACAGCGTACTCCATCCTTCCCTGTCCCCATTCCTGCTAAAATTATAAGAAAATAATCAGAATACATTTTATAGTGACACTCTTGTGCCGCCGTGCGGTTCTCGTCCGGTGTAACAAGTGTATAGCTGATTGTAATATCCAAATCCCGCTTGTTTTTTTTGTTAGGTCTGGATGATAATGTGCCGCTAATAGTTTCACCTATTTGTACAGTTAATACATCCTGAAGGTAAAATACGGTCTGCTTCCAGTGAGTATATCGAGAGTAGGGACCCGTAGAAAATCGAATCAACTTATGGCAAGCCGTAAATTCAATATCGAACCAAGCTACTAAAGCATGGACAAAATCGTTCCGACGAATTTGCAGGGTATACGGTTTCGTGAAAACAAGTTCATCAGATGTTACCGTATACAAGTCCAACGAAACAACGGCGCAAGAGTCGCTGACAAGAGCTTTGACATCCACTGTATCGACCAGAGGTTCCGATAATGCAGCTTGCTTAATAGGTGTATAATCGAAACCCCAAACGTTACTCCAAACTTAATACAGTCCAACCGTCGTAATGAACCGCCCGCTCGCTCGCACATTCCCGGAAACGTTTAGCTTGACGCACGTTCACACACATACATACGTGCACATTGGCTCATTATTGCCGGCACCTTCACCATTAACATGCCATGGGCATACACTTACACTCTATCTTCTCCTCACGGTATTCACCATCTTCGATGGCCGCAAGGTAAATGGTCGCTTTATCAGGGAATATAAGTCCCTTCTCACGGAGGAAACGATCGCGCGCAAATATAATAGTTTCCAGCATACATTCGTACAGTAAAAAGTATCCCATCCATTCCGAAATAATTATGTCCACTTTATCGTACGGTAGTTCAACCTCTTCCATACGTCCGCGTAAAAGGGTTATTTTATCTGACATTCCATTAACCTGAACAATTTCACGGGCTTTGTCAATAATTTCCGACATGTCAACTCCTATGACATGTCGAGCTCCAGCGCGCACTGCAAACCTACGCAAAATCGTGCATATACCCACACACACGCACGAAAAGCCAACACACACGATGAGTGAGTTAACCGTTGTCATCGTGAAAATATTACCAGTTTAATCACCCTGCGCTTACATGCTAAGTATGGCCGTTCCGCATCCGATATCTAGGACAATCTTGTCCTTGAATATATGTCCATTTTGGTATATAGCATCCCGGTATGATCGAGTTCGCACTTCATCTTTCTACATTTGCCCGTACTTCAAGTTAATTAACCGTGAAAATGACGAAAATGTGTAGACGCACGAGGCCGTACACTTCCGAAATGCGACACTTTAGTCATAATACGCCTCATTGTTGCATTACATTGCGTCGTAGCCTGCACCGTCTACACTCGCCTAAGTTAAGCCGAAATTCCCGATTACCCACCAGCATTTCCTCGTGTATGCCTGTGCATCATATCACCATCGTCACTTGCCCGTGTATCGTCCGTTAAACTTTGGCTCTACATAGCGTTTGCCAGGTTCGCCTCGACTAATGTTAAACTGACCATGATGATTATAACTATTCATACCCGTATTGCTCAATTCTGGTTAGCACTGCTTGTAAGTATCACTTTATTAACCACTACTTTTGCATTTGCCACGCTTCACGTAACAAAATCTCAACATATTCATTAATCTGCTCCCGCCATATTTCACTCAGTGTACAATATATGCTACCTGGCTTGTGAGTACGCAAAAAATTGCCATGTCAAGGCCACATTTACCTGTTAAAGTAGTGCGCTTCCGAATGGTCTAGCCTGGCAAAGCTTTCTCCACCCTTACACGACATCGAGTAGTTAATATATGCTAGTTGATGTGTGTGCGTGAGGATGAGCTTGTGCCTGAGGATAAGCAAAAGTATATATGTATGCGTATATATATGTGAATATGTAAATGTATATGAATATGTAGGTATAATTGCGCCCTGTATCAAAAACAAATTCGATTTCCCGATCGCTTATTCGATCAACCAACAATTATTCAATTGACAAAATTCTAAACGTTTAAACCAAACTCACGCGCAAATCAATTTCCCCCGGAACCACTTTTGTACTCCAACACTAAGCGAGCGTTTCCCATTCCAGAGCAGGAAAATAGTCCCTCCGTTCCTTGACCATCAGTCACATGACTTCGACGCCGGGGCGCATTTTGCGCAAATTTGTCGGGGGGAAAAAGAGTATCACGAAGTTGTGAAGAGAGTCATTGTCGATGGTTTAGGTGGCCTCTTTAATTGGCAGGTTCACCATTTGATTCCGCTTGTTGTGCTTGTGCACTGTTTGCGCCGCTGGAAACGGCTTGTAGGAGTATAAATAGCAAAAATACCCACCAATACCTGTACGAATAAATTGAAAACATGCCTTCTTAGCGCATTCATTATCAATTGATAAATTGAAGATTAACTCACTTTTGTAAGATGGTCTTTTCGGGGACTTGACCGGGCTGTTGGGTATTATTGTCTGCTTTTACGGGTTGCGCTATATACGGTAGTCTGCCTAACCTTGCTTTCTTAACAGTCACGCTTACCGTGTACTTGATATTTGATTGAGTATACACGGTTATCCCGTGTGTATTATCACCAACAAGAACACGATCCATATCTTTATCCATAGGTGGACGATTTACTTCAGCAGATGATGATTTTATTGATCGGGATCGTGCTCTTGCTTCGCGACGTATATCCCTCTTTCGATGTAATGCTGATTTAGCGTACGCTAGCCCTCTCCAATCTTGGTATATTGAACGCTCCAGTAAATTTGACAAACTTAGAATTTCAATGTGTTGAGGGTGATTATCAGCATTAACGTGCAGTACAATACGGATAGAACTATCTGGAATAAACACTAAACCCGAAACGAGACTGTGAATCTGCATTCGTGATATATTCATTTCACTTGTTGCAATATTATTTTCCTTATCACACATTCCGATGCGTATAGGACCGTAGTTTAAAGCATCCCATTGATTATCGTAAGTAAGCTGAACAGGTGAAACAAACTTGGTTACCCGTGCGCTATAATATTCACGCGCCCATTCTAAATCATGTATATCACTGTCCACATAATTATCATTAACTCCGTTAAACCCATTCAACATGCCTAAAGTGACATTAGGTTTCTCATGTTTGATCCAATAGTCAATTTTTGCCAGTAAACTTGGGTTAGATTGATCAATTGGCCATGCACAAACGTTGACTTGTTGTAATGCCCCTACTGCTCCATAGAACAGTACAAAGCATATAACTGCTATTAACTTCATGTTTACCGTGAACATTTATTGTACACGATACCTCCGTTATCTTGATTAACCATAAAATTCCATACACCGATCACCCTAACTCTTCGGAATATGAACTCTTCCCGACAAACAAATAGTGAATCCTACACCAACTTTGCGCGTCGTGATACTCTACACCACGCGGCCTTCATAGCCTTCTGACGTCATTATTATGTAAGCATATCCGATAAAACTGCGCGAGAAGCGAAATTCAGGCGCGGATGAACCATTTTAATCAGGTTGGGTTCAAAATAACTTACACGAATTAAAAATTATACATATTTATTGGTTAAAATTGAGTAATTTTTGTTGATTTAGGCGTAAGTCGTCAGGAGGATGATACAATCAAAATACTTGTATACGTGATGGATCAATACTAAGATTTTGCAGGTGATTGATTGGTATAAGTTAACTCTTTAGTGGGAGAAATCAAGAAAATAATGGTCAATATGCCTCAGCCAAATCGTCCAACACGCTCAACTAATGCATCAGCTCCACATTCTTCGATAAATCAACGAACTGCGTCCCATACTAGTATTATGGATCCAACGTTAACATCTTCGAGTGGAACACTTTCTAATCCGGCGCAATCATCTCTTAGCTCACGTGTCAATGAAAAAAAGGAAGAATTGGCCCGTTTACGTGAGTTATGCCAGTTAAGTGCAGGTCTTGCCGAACAAATGAAGTCTCTCGAATCAAAGTTAAACACTCTAGCGGATGGAACTCAGGGTATGCATCAACGCAGTGATATAAGCATCCTTTACTATTTTACTGTACACTGGTGATTGACCTGTTGATTCTAACCTTACTAGCTGTCGCAACCGTTATGTCTAATTGGCATAACGTTTTGAATACTATACGCCTTGCTTCGAGTGAGTATACAAACCTTTTTAATTTTACTTAATTTACACATTTGTATTACCATAATTGAACCAAACCCGGAAATGGGTAGCTATTGAAAACCTACCATACCGTTACACAGAATAGCATTCGACTCATTAATTCATTGCAGCAAAACTTTCCGCACCCGATGATGCATCTGCTGGGTCTGGTAATCCTTCCAGTTCAACAGAACTGCCGGAAACTTTGGTGCGTGTACCCGTTGAACAATCAGCCGCCCTAGAACAGATGTTTCCCGTACAACATTCTTAAAGTATCATTGATTGCATTTCAATGTATACATGTATCTTAGCATGGCTTACTTTTAGTTGTTTTGGATTGAGTAGGCCATATAGTTTCTAGTATTGAGGCGTGCTGTTTTCTGAGCTATAATAACTTGTAGTGATTAGCTAGACAATCAACAAGCATAAATGCATAAGGGCTCTGTTTAAAAAAAAACCCAATATAACCGATAAATTTTGTTATGTTAAAATTTCATACCTCCTCAAATGGTACGCGACCATTGGGCTCTTCCGCCCATTCAACGAAAAATATGCTGTAGTATATTACGACTGTAAAAGCATGCAACAAGGAGCGTAATTAGTATTGTTTAAGGGTACAAGTAAATTTATCCGTAGACCATACCCAATATCATGCTATACTGCAAGAATAAAATACCACGATTCCACCCAGGACGGGCCCATTTTAATTTGGCACGTCGACGATAACGTCGTTCAATGCGAAGTCGTTGTTGGGGAGTCCAAGTAGACATATCGGGTGGCCACACTTTCTTGAGGCTGAATTTACACGATAAATCATCATGTGGTTTAACATTAAATAGATTATTATAAACACTAAACCAGTAAACATTCCTCTTGTTTAAATTATAAATAGGAAAGATAACTCTTTGGGTCATCATTGAACTATCACAACGAAAAGGAACACAATGATGAGCCACCCTTTTAACACTATGCCCGAAAAAATACAATTTCAAACCTTGTACGAACATGATCCATATATATATACCTATACGCACATTCACACAAGTACAAAACTTGCATCTAAACCAAACTCCGACAATTTCTCCATCACCAAAAAATCTCAAATTTCCCCATCGCGTCTCCTCAATACCTGGTCACGTGCCGCCGCGGGCCCTGCGCCACAACCCCCGCGGTCCCGTGCAAAGGTGGCTCTGGCCGTTCGTCCCGATTTGGGAATATTTTGTGCGGATTTCGGTTGGAGCGAGGTTTGAATGGTAAAGATTTGTGTATTTGTATGGGTATTTTATTCAGTTAACTTTTTCAGGTTAAATAAAAAAGTCTAGATGGATAATCTTGTTGATTAATCTTAATGGATGGGTATATATCGGAAAGTGGATTTCCCTTTTCTTTTGATCAACTTCCACCACCACCACCTCCCCCAAAATTTACTGCTTCATGTTCAAATGATTTTTCACCGTTAACATCGTCTTCGTGCAATCAGTCCTCTCAATGTGATGCAAGCTATAATCTAACTTCACATACTCATACTTCGAATAATTATTCTTCTACACCTCAAAAGGATGAACTTTCGTCAAATTTACCATCTAGCGCATCGTGTAACTTGCACAATGAAATTCCCCATCATTTTAAAGCGTACCCTTTTCAACCTAAATGGTTACCAGATTTCCTTCTAAATAAATCAACCAATGATCTAAAAATTTTACTTGATACCTTATCCGTCTCTACTTCATGTCCCTATGAAACCAATCCTCAACCTACTGATACACAGTACGGTAATTACCCTACTTCGATTTCATACGATAGTCCGGCCGGTAAAACTGTGCTAAACGAACATCAAACCTCTCAACAAGAACCTCTTCATTCTAATCCATCGTCAATTTTACCGACTCTTTCACAACTCATTGAATCTTCTGATGTACATCCTTCGCTAACAAATTCCTACAATACTTTACAAAGACAAATTGACGATAATTTAACTTTGGCAGCTCAAGTTGACCAAACCCGCCAACAACTTCTTTCTCTTCGTGAATCAACTCAATCTCACTTACTCGCTCTACGCGCACTCGAATGTCAATGGCGCGATAAACTTATCGAACAGGATGCTGCACTACAACATCTTAGCGGCCCCACCGTCTACCGTAGGCTTGTGTCTGCCGTTTCTGATGCATATGCGAAATGCCGCCGAATTGAAGATGATTTTATTAATGAATCTTATTCAACTACTTCAAAATTCACCCCTCCCTTCGATCTTCAAATTCAAAAATCAGACAACTTAACAAACTCTAATTTGCTTGCACCCCTTTCTGACCAGACGCCCCATGTGAACGTTAACTCAAATCCTCACGAACCACTCACACCAACTATAACTCCTGCTTCAGAAAGAGAAGTGCTCAAATGGATTCGAAATCTTCGTGATGCCAGAAAGACTGCATTTTTGAGACGTGAATGGCGCGAGAGATGGGATGAAGGCCGTGTTGGAGGTTGGAAATAGCGACCAAATGTTCATGTTATTCCCCCCTTTCTACCCTAACTTATCATTTTTTCATCAATCTGCTGTTCATTGGAGCTACAACTATCACGAACTGAAGTTAAATGTACGAGCTGTAGCTGTGCAAAGACTCTCAGACGTAAATTAATCGGATACAATCGGCATGACTACTGATTTGAAACACTGTAATATAATGAATTTTTTAACCATACAGCTACTCAACTGTATATACGTACTAAGTTCCCGTAGAGTTAGTCATGAACACTGAGAATGCAAAGAAATAACATTAACTTGATGGTATTATTGATAATCAGTTCCCCAAACGTGAATTGGTTGAATTCAATTCATCAATAGTCTTTCAGGAAGAACGCAGCATGAAAGAATGTCATCATGTTTTCATAGTACCAGAAGTGCTATCCAAAAAGGCTCACACGCTATATTGACTTACCACTCCCTTTGAAACTTCAAACTAACATGAAGGTAAGACGAGCTGGTATTCATACGTACGGTTAGTAAAACGTATAGGGTTGGCGGAAGGAAGAAAAGTTGAGCGTTGAGAAAACCACAAATCTTCGTTAAAATCAGGCTGAAATTGATGTCAGAAACGTCCTTAAAACAAAAATAGTAAGAAGGCATTCCCCATGGTGTATACACGTACCTCATTAAATCAGATTTTTGGGTAGTACAATCATGACGGTAACGTATTATGTAAAACGGACCGATCATACAGTGTGAACAGAGATCATCACATGAAGAAAATGTGGACTACACTTTAGGAGAACCGGTGAAGGAAAAGTTAGAATTTAAAGGCTTACCTGCAGATGATTCAAGGGCTTAACTAAGTCAGTAGGCACAATTAAGAATTTAGTGAAATAAAATGTACAAAAACGATAAGTTAAGTTATAGGTGACTCGAAAAGAGAGGGACATTTCATCAGCTGACGTTAGTCTCAACAATAGGGGACAAATTAGGACGAAATAGCTAGTCCGAAGATGTCTATTCAGCCCGCCCGTACGTTCAAGATTTCCTCATAAAAAGGCCCGGTCAAAGGAAATTCCGAGTGGACATGCAAAATGTAGAACGATAAAGAATTGAGATAAAGCGTACCTAACGAGATGAAGCTAAGGGTAAGTAGAGGAATAGAGTGGAGGGAAGCTAGCAGTGCAAATAAATTTGTGGGAATATAAAAGTCAGACAAGGCTGAAACTAATTAATAGATTCAACAAGTTTTGATTCAGCAAGAGGAATGCCTATCCCGAATTTGTGTCATCAGAAGGGGAATAGAGGGAAAGGGGGAAAAAAGGGATAGTTGGAGATAGCTTACCATGAAAACCACGCTAGTAATGTAAGCTGAATAAGGAGCCAAGGTCCAGCGAAAGGGTAAGTAATTGGTAGGAGGAATTATCGGAAGAAGCAAAGCAATCTATGTATGAACGGTTAGCGGAATGAGCGTTAAACTAACTTGCAAAAAGGTTATCCACAAATAATTTCCAAGATAAACAGTCAGAGTAATTCTAGAGTATTAAAATAGTCTCCATCATGATTGAATCGGTGTTGGATTGTTCATGATAACCAAAAAATTTCATCAAACTGAGAAAACGGAGGGCAATATCGTCAAAATAACACTGACGAACTTACCGTCAAACAAATAAGGGAATTGAAAATTTATTAAATAAACGGTGTACTAAAGAAAGAAGAGGAATGATAGTGGGGAAAAAAAGTTTAATCACGAAAGAAAAAAAAGAGAAGTGAAGTTAACAAATAGAATTTTCTACATCAACTACACATATTGTGGAAGATGCGGTAGCCCATCAAGCGAGCCATTAGATAATCGGCGTGGCACAGGCCTTGATTAGTCATATAGGCCGAAGAATTGCCGGGGGGGAGAGGGTAGCTTGGGCGGGGGGGTAGGGAGGGAAAGGTGGAAAGGACGTAAAGGCTGATTGATTTAGAGAAAAAAAATTATTTCCTTTGGTTCTGGGATATCTGAACAACTGAATTAAGAAGAAAATTAACAACCGCGGGGGCTTTGTTGGAAATTTTCTCTTTCATTTGACGGACTTCATCTTCGGTTTCTTTTTTGGCCCTTTCTTCTTGAATCGAATTTTCCTGAATGCTCTGAATTTCCCAAAGATCAAATATATCTTATTAGCAGGAATGCACTGTCCAACCAATCCGTTTAATTACTACATAAATGCCCGCAATAATTTACGGCAGAACCAACCTCTCGCTCCAGTGTGGCTAACTCCTGCTCTTTTTGTCGAGTGTACTCCTTAATTTCCTTGAATGCTTCATCACGTGCCTCCTTGACACGTTTGGTGCGATCTGAAGGGGAAATTTGGGGAGGGAGTCAGAGGGGGATATCATATGTAATTGATAATTGTACATACAATCACGAGCTGTGTAAGTTAATAGTAGAGAAGTTAATTTGTATTAGTGATGGTGAGGTTTATAGAAAAATAAAAATTTACCGTCTTGGACAATTTTTTGAGCCTCTCGCTCTGCCTTATACACCGGAGGGTAAATTTAGTCAGGGGATGAGTGACTTTGTTTATGAAGAATTTTAACCACACAGAATTGGCGTCTAGCGATAACGGCCAAAAAATCAATCTTACCTCCAAAAGAGTTTGCACACCGGCGGAATTTTGTGCGGACTACGGGTGAAATAGCTGAGTAATTAGCCCATTATAAAACCATTATAAGAATATTTTAATTGAAATAAATGCACCATTATAAGGTCAATTCAAAAAATGATTATTCCTTTGCGTTCCTTTCCTTTTTTTCAATACAATAACAATTTCAAGTATATTAACGGTAAAGCAAGCTTTGAAAAAATATCAGTAATTGTATTAACACAACATGAGATGTTTAATATCCAGAGAGGTATCCTAAACGCTGAAAACAAGTTAAAATTTGTGTACTTGTGCCAAGTACGTAAGTGAGTAATCGCCAAATTTAACCAGCCGTACACCACACGTATTCTCTCCTTCACAATACTTAAACGGAACGCCACACCCAAAATTAACTAATCCTTTCACCTTTTTATTCCCTCCTACGTACATTACATTCCAAACCAACGACTGACCAAGCCTTATGTTCCGGTGCGCCACATTTGGATGGAACGCATCCCGGCAGAAGTAATTATCCGGATGGGTATTCTAGTAGCTGTAGACAAACGGGCGGGAGGGCAGGTAAATTGCATGGAACGCGGGCCCGTAGTTGATTAAATTGTTAAAGATTTCTTGTTTAGTTAATTGGAATAATAAGCATAGTAATGTATACAACTTGTTTGTATTATTGACAAAATTATCATTACGTAGTATTTTTGTAATTTCTTCATGTTACTTCACCTCTGAGTTTTGAAGCTAATGCTAGGTGGTACGCTAACATAGTAGATGGTTTCCAATGTTTTAACTTGGATTACCGGCTAATATTACTGTTAACTGATTGTAAAAATCCATTATTCATGGGCAATATGTAGTAGAATGACGGATAATTATAGATTCAAATTCCCATTTTTATCATGAAACGTTTCCTTTACGCTTCAATTTCTTATACTGGTATTCATCATTTTCCTTCAACCTAATATCCCTTAGCGTATATCATACTCGTTACCGTGTGGACCAACTACCACTTAAGGCTACTTTATTAAATTCTAATTTCTCAATTTATAAGATATCTTACTTATGGAATCATGTCGAATGCTTCTAAAGTCACCTTAGCCCTTACTACTGCATCCGCTATCGGTATTGTATACTGGGTTCATCGCCAACAAGTTATCGAACAAAATGTAAGTTTTGTGTGAATAATTTGCCAGTTTTATTCATGTTTCTCCCTTGGTAAATCATGCCGGAAAAACTTCTTCAATTTTCTCATAACGTGTGATTACCTTCCGTTGGTCTTGACGTAAAATTTTCATTACTTTCTAATTAATTATCATTGAAATTGACCATACATCTACACAATATCTTCATTAGGCAATGTTTGAAGGTGTTGTACGGGATGTCGAACGCCAACGAATCAGGGATGAGCGCCTTCGTGAATACAAAAGACAACAAAAACTTGAAAACGAATACAAAAAATACCAACGAGTAAACCCATCGGAAAAATAGACTCGATACAATCAACCCATTTTCTCCCCTAATTTCACTTTTACCCAAATCCTTCCCATACATCCCCCTCCTACCTTATCCTCGGGACCGTCAATTCATTATTTTACATCCATAATCAGTTTCAATCCTTTCTGTGCTCGTATATTTCCCGATGTTATGTACCATTGATTTTATTTCCTGATAGGCTTTTGTTCAATTTAACCGCTTTGTGAAAATCATAATCGTAGCATGCTGACCGGGCTCCGTAGCAAGGTTGTTTACCAGGTAATTTTCCGTACAAATTAAATATCAGAAAATATAGAATTCTATTATACACCTATTCAATTATCAATCTGTTAATGTTGCTTTCTCGTGCGAGTTTTAAACGTACAAACGGTAACTTATGCAGTAACTTTAATTTGTTTTATGAGAAATTTATCTTTTTCACCCCGTATTTTTCAGCTTTGTCGCGCATCTTGCTTAATGTTACAATTTGAACCTTGCATAGTATGCATCGCTTCAACCTTTAAAAATTTTCAAATAATCAATTATAATAATCAATTTACCCTTAGTTCCCCGGGCAAACTGATCTGAAAAATATCCTGATTGTAGTATTGGTATTAAAAACCTTCAACGTGCCCGCTACCATTCTCTGTGTATAAATTTGGCCCAAGCAAAAAACTTATTAACAAAACTACTCTCTCAACCAAGAAATCTGTTAGAATATAAGAAACTACTTTAAGTTTAACCTACCTACTTATAAAGGTGATAGTCGTAGTCGAATTCAGTCCACATTTCTTCCAATTTTACCCTTGTATATGTATTATAAGAACTACCCAAGCTAGTTACGCAAATATTCACGAGGTATGCCAAATAATATTTACTTGGAATGTCAACTTCCATTTTGTACTGTTAACCCGAATAAACTCAGCCATTTTGCACACCATCTACAATTGAACATTCTTCGGTTAAACTTGATCAGCTTGAAGTTAACAATCACACTTTGAAATAACCATAATAATTTAGCCTACGCTACATTCGCCAAGCATGCTTTTGCACTAATGATTGAACTACTCTTCTATAAACCCCGGAATCGTGTCAACCTAAATTTTCAAACCAAATAATTTTGTGTTGCATACTTTGCTAAATATTACCACCCAACGCCTAAGTTTCCACTCAACGGCCTATACATGGCCCGTATGCTCACCCCCAAATCGGTTCCCCTAAACAATGGCATACAATCACGTGATCAAACCCATTTGAAACTAGTCCTGTGATAATCCGTACTGTGAAATTTGCCTTTTTTTTCATATCGTTGATATCTAATAATACTCGCAAACGTGAAACTTAATTTACATTAAATATTCGAATACAAAAAGAATCTTTTAGAATGAATATCAATTCTACCCAAACGGTAAAACTTCTTCATATCATCACCCTGTCTAATATATTTTCATTTGCCACCCAATTCCTAACCATCCGTACCTTTTGGAACTAATAGTTGATCATAGGACACTAATTTTTATTAACAATTGATAGTACCTTTATTCCATCAACGAGTTCACTTTGTTTGCAGCTGCTATTCAAGTATGTTCAATATTCTTTATCGTAAGTTTATACGTTAAATTATTCATTTCACCCTACATTATCAATCATCCGAACACTTAATGTTATTTTTCCCAAATAATCTATTCAGTACAATTTTATTCAAGATCATTCCACCCGTTCAGTAGCTGTATGATAGTCTACCTTTCCCCTTTAACTTAACCGTGTCCTATCCCTCCGGAAAGCTCTTTCCAACTAGGAGCATACTTAAAATGTTCTAATTAACCCAAGGAAGGTGCATTGGTGCATACGATCAAATATAGTAATATAAAGTATACAATTCTCATTTTAAATATTAGTGGCTTAGAAGGTGTCAAACAAGCGCAGCTTCCTTTTAATTATGATTAAATCGATTTCTGAGACGCACTTCTGACCAAAATCAGCCTTGAAATTGATTATGATATCTCACTGTTTAATCCAATTTATTAAATATGTGAACTCGTTAATAAACCCGTAATTTATTCTCAATATTCATTAATTTAAAATCGTTGAATATTTGAATGCCTTAATCTAAAGAGCGGAACAACTCCTTCGTGCTTTCCTATCGTCTTTGTCCCTTGATATCATCACATATATAGCCTAGTTCATACCTAATCCTTTTTCCTCAAGTTATTCTGACTACTGCTGGGTTTATAGCTGCGATTTCTGTTGAAATACGACGATAGCTTCGTTCTCAGCGGTTATCATTTGTTTTACTATTTCTTAATCTTTAAATGTTTTTGACAAATTTTTTCAATCGTGGTAAACGTTTGTTACACAAATCAATCCACATCATCAGCAGTTACCGTCAAAAATGTCATCATTTTCATAACCTGTGAACTTACGTTAATAAAACAAGGATTGTGGATTTTACTTTCACGAAATTTCATCCCGTTCACACTTGATTCGTCAGAGCTTTTATGTTACGAGTAAAAACTTTCTAGCAATTCTGCCACTCAGTTAACTTGACGTCTCATTCAACTTTTTCCACCTTAATAAATTGGTTCATTATTGAATATTAGTCTAGGTTACTCCGGACTCCTTTTAAGTAAACTCCCAGCCAGTCACGTCTTCAAGCGGACTCTAATTTATTAGGGTACTTGGCTCTCATTCAGGGAACTATGTATCCTAATTTGTTCTGTTGCTAATACCCCACATTGAAACAAATGACACCCCTGCTAATACAAGCATGTGCACAAACTCGTGCGAACCCGCGCTAGCCTTAATAGTATGTCGGATCCCTGTATCGTTAATGTGACCCGGCTTCTCGTTCACATACAATTTTTACGGTTTGTGATCTAATTTGGGCGTGCCGAGGAATAAAACGGTAAACTGGATAGTCTGAGTTAATGCGGGTGTGATTATCTCGGTATATTCTGAACCGGACAACGCCAGTATTAGGCCATTTTTACATTCTGAAAGTAAAGTCCAGCTACACTTAGTCCCAACAACCGAACCCCATTTATTTCTGAGCTAGCCATTTTAACGGGTTTGCTTAGCCAAAATTCGATTTCTTCCTTTATATGTTAACCGGGATTCACTGCGACAACGTATAACCTGACCGGTACAATTGATGAATCGGAATGAATCTTTTACTCTTCTCTTATTCCTTCTGTTTAATGATGCAATAACCTAATCTTCTCGCTGGAAAGATTAATCGGATTTTCAATAATTCACTTTCGAGATTTCCAACACGAACTACCTTATCATAAACTTCTTCGTAAGGTCGGTGCATTGGTTACGGGTACACGTATAGGCTCGGGGATACGACTTGGATTACTCTCCGCCATCCAGAATTAATACTTAATACACAGTCTTCACGTTCCTACAGTCGTAAATGGTCGAAAACCGGTAACCTAAGGTACGTGCAAACTAGAATATCTTACGTGTTCATATTATATTCGGAGCTTTGTGGTATTTGTTTTGCATATACTTTGTGCATCCGATGTCTTTAATAGAGTTTTGTTTTCATTGTGCTTGATTTTAAGCAGTACTAAACCTGCCGGTCTTATGTCCATATGGTGGGAAATTCCGAATGCTCGCTCGTTTTCATCTATTACATTATCGTTATACTTGGGTGGTTTTAAACTCCGTCCTTATATTCCTCGTCGTCCCTCTTAACCGTGATCGTGATTGGAGGTAACCACTTTTGTTGGTTGAATTATTCCATACCTTTTAAATGTTGGCATGGCAATTTAAATTCTTCTTAACGTCGTTCTTTTGTTTCATGGAAGATTTCTCGACCTCAAATCAACCTACGCGCCCCATCTCTTTGAATATTGGTTGATCTCAGACGCTCTTTACTCAGCTTAACTTTGTGCCGCCATTGGCCTTATTCAGTGGAATGCAGATTTTTGAATTAATCTGGTTCCCTTCGTCTTAACTCATTCATTTGATGTTTATCTTACTGCTTACGGTATTCCGTTCACTTATATTACATTTCGTTACTCGTCAGCTCCTATTTCCTCCTCGAGATATCCATTTGACTCTTCTACTTTGGAGGAATCTTTGAAATCATCGGTCGTCGCTGATCGTAATCCTTTTAATCTTTCTTCATCTTTCCTTTTCCATTGCTCTGGGATTAGGGAATTGGGTACTCCTTTCCACTTTTCCGCCTTTCATTGAAATTTTCTCCTGCCCCGGTCCCCATCGTCTTGTTTACCATGATCACTACCCTTCACGATGAAAATCCTCCTCTCGTGGACGAACCCGTTACGTTTGCTAATCAGGATACTGACCTTTCGTGCAAACTGAATTCTGGTTCAACACCTATCACAAATTCAGAGTATACTGATCCCCTTTGCGATAGCGAAATATTGGGATCGCATCCAAGCTTACCAAAAACCAAATCTCTCGACGTTTCTTCACACAACGGAGGCTATTCAACGCCGAAAAATGCGAGAATAACAGAGTCGGGTGTGAAAATGCAAGACCCTGATCAAACCTGAGAACCATACCACGCAAACTTTTGTTATACGCACACACACACACACACACTAATATATCCCACA